>JAHBCN010007569.1:0-42923 GCA_019359885.1 Listronotus oregonensis | reverse complement strand
TTAAAAAATTATTTGGCATCTGCGATGTTTTTTGTGCGATTATTTCGTTCTCCGAAATAACATGGGACTGACTAACTATTAATATTTTGCTATTCACATACATATTAAAAAAGTTGGGGCGTCTGCAACGCTTTTTTGTTTTTTAATTAGACTTCTGGAATAATAATTACCGACTCTAATCGATAGTTAGGTACCAAAAAAAAATAATAATAATAAAATTGTTTATTTGTCGGCATTAACACAAAATATATTTGAAATACAACTACTGATGTAGACACTATTATAGCAAATGGTATAAGCTAATTTTAAAAACAATATTTTGCACCTGCGATGTTTTTTGGTTATATATTTAGTTCTACATAATAACGCGTTTTTCGTAAAATAAAAATTTTGTAATTATTTGATGTTGCCTGTGGTGCTGACAAGGATTATATTATAGTTCTCCATAATTACGAAGAATTATTGATACAGTAGTGTCTATATTAGAAAAATTAAGGCGTCTGCGACGCTTTTTTGTGTTTGTTTTTCAACTATTATGTTCTCCCTAATATTAAAGAAATGTTGCCGTGTGGCGTCTACGACGTTTTTTTGTATTGTTCTTTACCTATCTTATTCCTTCAATGTTAAAAAACTATTGCATTATTACTGTCCACATTAAGAAAAAATTGTGGCGTCTGCAACGCTTTTTTGTGTTATTTTTGAACTATCTTGTGCTCTCTAATATTAAAGAACTCTTGTAATATTACTGTCTATATTAGAGATAAGTTGTGACTTTCGTAACGCTTTTTAATAACATTTTTAAACTATCTTGTGCTCCCCAATATTAAAGAACTATTGGTATATTACCGCCTTCATTATTAATCAATTGTGGCGTTTGCAACGCTTTTTTGTGTTGTTGTCCAACATTCTTGTTTACCCTAATAATAAAGAATTATTGGTATATTACCGCCTACATTATTCACAAAGTATGGCGTCTGCAACGCTTTTTTTGTGTTGTTGTTTAAATCTCTTGTTTGCCCTAACAATTAAGAATTCTTGGTATATTACTGTCTATATTAGGGATAAATTGTGGCGCCTGCAACGCTTTTTTGTTATTTTTGGACTATCTTGTTTTGGCTAATACTAAAGAACCATTGGTGCCTACATTATTGATAAATTGTGGCGTCTGCAACGCTTTCTTGTGTTGCTGTTCATTTCTCTTTTTTCTAATATAAAAGGACTATTGGTATATTACTGTCTACATTAGTGATAAATTGTGGTGTTTGCGACTCTTTTTTTGTGTTGTTGTACAACTCTCTTGTTTTCCCTAATATTAAAAAAGTATTGGTATATTACCGACTAAATTATTAATAAATTGCGGCGCCTTTTTTGTTTTATTTTTCAACTCTCTTGTTTACCCTAATAATAAAGAATTATTGATATATTACTGTCTACATTAGGGATAAATTTTTATGTCTGCAAGGCTTTTGTGTTGTTGTTCAATTTTCTTGTTCACCCTAATATTAAAGAATTGAGGGTATATTACTACCTACATTATGGATAAATTGTGGCGTTTGCAACGCTTTTTTGTGTTGTGTTCAACTCTCTTGTTTACCCTAATATTAAAGAACTGTTGATATATTACTGTCTACATTAGGTATAATTTATGCCCTGCTTTCTATATTCACAAAGTTATTTGACATCTGCGATGCTTTTTTATGTCTCCTCCATACCAATCCTAAAATACTATTGATAAAGTATTGTTTACATTAGGAAAAAAATGTGGCGTCTTCAACACTATTTTGTGTTGTTGTTTATTTCTCTTGTTTATCCTAACCACAACTAACCACAATTTTTGTTACGAAGGCAGTATACTGGTATACCTACTACTTTCTTTATACATTAAAAAATAGATTTGGCGTCTGCGACGTTTTTTTTTGTTTTCTAATTAGACAAGTAATATGCCTTAAGACCATAAGTTATACACTGCTTTCAATATTTAAAAAAAATTTGGCATCTGCGATGCTTTTTTAAAAAATTATTATATTCTTCACAGTAACCATGAACAATTATTTATATATTACTGACTATATCAGAAAAAATGTGGCGTCTGCGACGCTTTTTTCGTGTTTATTAACTAAACCCTTAAAAGAATCTACAGCAATAATTTTGCTTCCTACATTTTAAAAATTATATTCTTGCTCATAAAGAAAAAAATCTGGCATTTGTGACGCTTCTTTGGTGTTTTTTAAGTAGATTCTTAAATGATCCTAAAACAATAATTTTGTTATCTACATTTCAAAAATAAATTTGGAATTTGCGATGCTTTTTTGATAATTTATTTCTTTCTTCATAACGATCATAAAGAACTATTAATATCTGTCTGCATTAAGAAAAAAATGTGACGTCTGCGACTTTTTTGGTGTTTTCTAGAAAAATATCAAATATAACCTAAAACAATAGTTGTAACCCTGCTTCTTACATTTAAAATATATACTTGGCATCTGTGATGCTTTTTTGAGTAATTATCGCGTTCTCCACAATGACCTATAGAACTATTGGTAAGACCCCTTAAATAATCAAACAATAATTTATACATTGCTTCCTTAGGAATATCTTTAGCATCTGCGATGTTTTTTTTTTAAATTTAATCATTTCATTCTCTACATTAAGCATAAAAAAACTATTTATAAAGTACTGACTATATTACGAAAAAATTGTGGCGTGTGTGATGCTTTTTTGGTGTTTTCTATCTTGGTAGACATCTTAAATAACATCAAACATTAATTTAAATCCTGCTTTATACATTTAAAAGAATATTATTTGTCATCTGCCATGTTTTTTCACTGATTATTTGGTTTTCTATAATAACAAAGGACCATTGATACACTACTGTCTACACTAAGAAAAAAATTGGTGTCTGCGACACTTTCTTTGGAATAGTCTGATTAGGCCTAAGAACTTTGAACAATAATAATATATATATACTGCTTCCCACACCCTTAAAAATATTTGGCACTTGTGATTCTTTTTTGTTTAATTGTTTCGTTCTCCGTAATAGCAACTATAAAAAAAACATTTAGGTTTTTTTCTTAGGAATATATAATATATTACTAAAGTTAAAAAAAATATGTTTACTACGACTAGATAAATTTAAACTGCTATGTTCTTACCACTAAAGCGGGAGAAATGCTCTTACCAATCCAGCTTTTTTCGGTAACCGAGATATTTACAGCAACCAGGAGTCCACCACCCTGAAGCAATAGAGAAATAATTCTAATTATACATTGTGTTAATTAAGTATGGGAGTTTTTAAACTGTCACAATGATGACGTAATAAGTACAGGGGGGAGACATTTTTTACGTCAAATTGACATTTTTCTGCTCTTCACCTTTAATGGGATGGGAGGTAACTTTAGAATTTTAAATGAAATGATGGATTTTTATTTTAAAATAGGAATCTTCCCTAAAAACCAAGCCTGTGTGCAAAAAAATAATTAATTGCTCTAGTGGTTACGGAATTACGATCAACGATAGTTTGATTGGATTTAAAATACATCGGAGATTTTAACTGGACTAAGACGCTTTTTTTTATAGAAATCGAGAATGTCTTTTTAAGTCAGTTGAGAATTTTGAAAATAGGTGGATTGGTTGGGGTGGTCCAGTCAACTGGCCCGTTCGTTCGCCAAATTTGACTCCAATTGATTTTTTTTTGCGGGGCACCGTTCTGCTTGCCTATTTGTGACACCTACAATGTTAGAGTGAGTACAAATTTTATTTCAAGAAATAGTAAGAAACTGTTTAGAGGTCGAACAACTTCTTAAGGCTAATTTACATTGTGTTAAGAAACAAGTGCATGTGAAAAGTGCAAGTGTTAAGTGATTAGTAAAATTAACGCAGTTGCAGTTCTCACCTGCTCTTGCTAC
Source organism: Listronotus oregonensis (assembly GCA_019359885.1). Lineage (NCBI taxonomy): Eukaryota > Metazoa > Arthropoda > Insecta > Coleoptera > Curculionidae > Listronotus > Listronotus oregonensis. The sequence continues at coordinate 39,018 of JAHBCN010007569.1, read as the reverse complement.
TTGACAAAATGTAAATTAGCCTGTAGGCATAATAAACCATACATAATTTAAAATTAGGTTGTAATAGTTTTGTCATGTACCAACAATTTAACAACTACAGATTGAAAAAAATGTGATGTACTATAATTTTCTAAAAATAAAGCATGGGACGCTACCACTGTGCACGCCACTGGCAAAATGAAACAATTTTTACCTTAAAATATTCCAGAAAATAAATACTATCACCAAGTTTCAGTGTCATACCAATTTGCGTCTTCTAGTTACTTAAAAAAATAATTATTTTTTAAGTGTTTTAACAAGCTGTGTATAATGAAAACAAAGCCGTTTAGGACCAGTGGTGGAACCAGGATTTTTAATTTTTTTATTCAAAGAAATTAAATTATTTCCCAAAATTATGTAATTGATTTCAAAAAGTGAGGGGGAAAAGCTGTGCCCTCTGACCGCATAAGCGTACGCTACTGGACCTACCTATTCTTTACGACCCATAAAGGCGTTCATTTTTATTTTATAATTAATTCCTAAACCCTATAAAAATATGTTTTTTTTTTCAAGGTATGATTAGAAATGTCTAATTAGCCTGTCTATATGTACCAGTAGGATCGTACTAAAGGTTTTATTTTCCCTATTTTCAAAAAAAAAAATCAATTTAATTTAGGATTAGTTCTTTGAAAAATCAAAAATAAAATGGGATAATCGGAGTAAGTCTCCCAAGAACTAACCAAGAAGTATTGTAAAATATTTTTTGATTTTTAGTAGTATTAGACCACACTTACAAGCAAAGCCTAAGTAAATTGGGTAAAATTTTACTTTACGGACACAACGCCGATTTTTTGGGAGTGTCACGAATCTAAAATTAGTTTTTCCGGCAATCTCTGTTTTTAGTTATAAGGCCTTCAAGTGAACTGCCCAATTCCTTCTTGAAACTGATTACCAACAAATGGACATACACTAATTAGGACTTTTATATATTAAACTAAGTACATGAAATTACATCATTTATTATCTATTTTAAGTAAAATTATCTTAAATAAATCCACTTTTCTGTACCTTGTAAGAAGATATGTGATGTATAACTGGTTGCCTGATTTATAATAAGTTGTCAAGATATAAAAAACTGATTTATTTGAGTGTTTTACTAAAAATAAGCAATAAACTTTTGTAAATTTTAGTATATTCGTTTAATATATATTTCCCAATCAGTGTATGTTCCATTTTGGTGGTAATCAGTTTCAAGAAGGAGGAATTTTGGAAAAATGTTCATTTTAAGGTTAGTCCACTTGGAGGCCTCATAACCCAAAAACCAGAGTTTGCCGGAAAAAACTAATTTTAGATTCGTGATCAGTGCCCCTAAAAACCCCCGTATGCAAATATTCATGAAAATCGGCGTAGTGTCCGTAAAGTAAAATTTTACCGTAAATTGTAAACTTGAACAGCTGTGATTGAACTTTATTTTGCCTTTTTTTTTAAGAAAATATTTTAATACGTTTAATGTAGCTTTAGCTTTTTAAAAAGAAAAAATGGAACAATCGTGACCAAAAAATATTGTAAAATATTTTAAGAGTTTGTACAATTATAACACAAGTAAGGTAGTATTAGACCACACTTATAAGCAAAGCCCAGGTGAATTACAAAACCCCATTTTTTAAAAATATTTAACAAGTTTAGCTTAGGGTTAATTTTTTAAAAAATTAAAAAAAAATAGGATAATCGGGGTAGGTCTCCCCCTAACCAAAAAATATTATTAAATATTTTTAAAATTTGTACAATACTAACATAAGTAAGTTTTAAACCACACATATAAGCAAACACATTGACTTGTAAAACCTTGATATTATGTCCTTTTTAAAAAAAATATTATTTAAATAAATTAAAAAAAAATAGGACACACGAGGTAGATCACCCGTAACCAAGAATAAGTATACGATATTTTTAAAATATGTACAACTGTTACATAATTATGGTGGTATTAGATCACACTTATAAGCAAAGACCAAGTGAATTGTAAAACCTTAATATTATTTCCCTATTTTAAAAAATAATATTTAATTAAGTTTAATTTTGGGTTAGCTTTTTAAAAAATTAAAAACCATAGGATAATCGGAGTAGGTCACCCGTAACCAAGAATAAGTATAAAATATTTTTGAAATTTGTTAAACTCTGACTTAACTAAGGTAGTATTAGATCACCCTTATAAGCAAAGCCTAAGTAAATTGTAAAAACCTTAATTTTATTTCCTTTTTTTAAAAAAATAATATTTAAATAAGTTTAGTTTCGGGTCAATTCTGAAAAATAAAATAAAAGAAAAAAGGAGAATCGGGGTAGGTCACTCGTAATTAAGAATTAGTATAAAATATTTTAAAAATTTATACAACTGTTACATAACTAAGGTAGTATTAGTTCACACTTATAAGCAAAGCCCAAGTGAATTATTGTAAAATCTTAATTTTATTTCCCTTTTTAAAAAAATAATATTTACATAAGTTTAATTTTGGGTTAGCTTTTTAAAAAATTTTAAAAAATATATAATCGGGTGGGTCACCCGTAACCAAGAATTAAAATAAAATATTTTAAAAATTTGTAGCACTGTTACATAACTAACCTAGTATTAGATCACACTTATAAGAAAGGCCCTAGGGAATTGTAAAACCTTTATTTTATTTTCCTGTATAAAAAAATAATATTTAAATAAGTTTAAGTTTGGGTTAGCTTTTTGAAAAATTAAAAAAAAATAAATAAACTAGGTCACCCATAACAAAGAATTATTACAAAATATTTTTAAAATTTGTACAACTATAAAATAAGTAAGGTTGTATTAGGTCATACTTATAAGCAAAGTCCAAGTAAATTGTAAACCCCTATTTTTTTTCCTTAAAAAAAATTATCAAATAAGTTTAATTTTAAGTTAGCTTTTTAAAAATTTTAAAATAAATAAAATAATAAAGATGGGTCTTCCCGTAATCAAGGAATATTATAAAATACTAAATGTAAATATCTCGTATTTGACCAGAATTTGAATATTTTATGGCGTTTAAAATGAAAAAATATTTAATTTCGGCAACGTTTCGTTTTTCGAGATATTCATCATCAAGTTGAAAACCAAACTAACCTTATTTTCATACCCTTTTTCACAGAATCTTGATTTTTACACGAAATTGGCACATAATATTTTTAAAACACTTTTTAAAAACTTGTTTTATATCTATTTACACCTTTTTTTCCATTTAATCAAACCTCCACTTTTCACGCAAATGAGCAACATTTAATAGCCTTTTTGTAAACAAATGAAGTGCTGCCTTTGAATTGAAAGTTCGCAATTTAATGAAAAAGGTGTAAAAAATAAAATACAAGGTTTCAAAGGTGTTTATTAAATATTGTTTGCCACTTTGTGAATAATCGAAATTCAAAAGTAGAGGGAATATAGTGAAAATTAGGTTAGTTTGATTCAACTTTGATGATAATATCACGAAAGTTGCCGAAAAATTTTCAGATTCGTAATCAGCGCCCAAAAACCCGTATAAATTTGTCAGTCGGAAAATTTTCGAGACAATTACCTAAAATACTTTTAAAAGGTGTAAAATTATAACACAAGTAAGGTAATATTAAACCACACCAATAAGCGAAAACCAAATAAATTGTAAAAATTAATTTTATTTTTAATTTAAAAAAATAAATAAATAAGTTTAATTTAGAGTTACACTTAAAAAAAATTAAAATAAAAGTATAATCGGGATAGGTCTCCCCTTAATCAAGAAATATGAAATATTTTTTAAATTTGTACATACCCGTGACTTAATACAGATCCGAATTTGTGTCGGACACTGTATGCACTAGTAAGTAAATCCTTTTTAACAGCTCCATTTCACTTCACTACCACACTTCGCCTGTTTCACTTTAGTCCCGTACTATTTTACACTTAACTAAGAGACCTATTCACTATTTTTGTACCCAAATACACACAATTTTAAGGATCCACCTTTCGATGTTACTCGTTCGAGGTCCAAGACACGAATGACTAAGAAATCTCCCGGGTTTGTATATGTTTTTCTTATGCTGATAATCGAGGTAGAAGTGAGTCACCTCTTTTGTGTAAGTTTGCTCTTGCGAGTTATATATATTATTTACAAAATGGTTGAATCCTGGTAAGCAATTAAAATCTTGACAAATTAGCCCCTGTATAATATCACTTGACGTTGCTAGTAATTGACGTTGCTGTTTTTTTTAGGGGTTACAATTTCTGGAGCGTAATAGCCAAAATGTATATAAATTCTGGCTTTTTATTTTAATATAAAAGGCCATTGGATGCCTACATCGAGTGAATAGATTATACATCTTTGTAAAAAATGTTTATGTAACAATGCGTAAGTTGTGTGATTTTTATATGTACAGAGTGGGCGACAAGTAGTTCGTATCGATAGCATTCAAACTGTAAGAGTTGTTAAAAAGGCCTTTTCTTTTTACAAAACTTACATGCTTTAAAATGTATACAAGAATTTAATATTATAAAACATACACGGTGAATTAAAAAAGGGTGGAGCAAAAGAAAACAATATACGGTGGATGAAAACAGTGCGGAGTAAAAAAATATATTTGAATGTTGGTAAGTTTCGGACTTTTGGGTTCCAGGGTTTGTTTCAAATGTGCCATACTCATTTCAAAGGGCGTTGTTATGACATAGTCTTATTTTTTACCCGGTGAGTTAATCAAAAGGGAGAGTTTTTACCCCCAAAGCTTAAAATAGTTTTCTAAAATACACTTTTAAATTAAGTAGAGGGAAATAAAAAAGAACATAAAAAAATGTTTGCAAAATTTAAACCCCCATTTGAATTTAGGTTTTGGGTTTCTGCTTTTTTTGTTTTGAAGTGCATTTTTAAAATTTTGGTAATCTACTACCACCATAGCTTAAACTTCACCATTAGGAAAATTTTCTTTCTGCACTTTATTCTAGAGAAATGTATGTATTTTTTTTTACTACTTTTATTTAAATTTTCAAAAAATATCTTTAACGTTTGTGTTCTATTAATAAATGGTTTTGATTGTTTGGATAAACCACCGTATTAAAAACTTGTCAAAGTATAACGCAAAGTTTGAAATTACTTAAGACATTGACATTGACAAGACATAAATTAATTTGCATGCTCGGCTGGAACAGGGGGGTGAAAATTTTACCTCCCTAGAGAGGTAAAGTGCTGTTTTCTACCCTTGTTCAGGGGTTGAAAACGGTATTTTCTAAGAGGGTATTAAAAAAATAATTAAAAAATATATGGTGGATTAAAAAAATATGTAGCAAAAGAAAACAATATACGGTGGATTCAAAAAGTGCGGAGTAAAAGAATATATTTGAATGTTGGTAAGTTTCGGACATTGGGGTTCCGGGTTCGGTTTAAATGTGGCATACTCATTTCAGAGGGCGTTTTTATGACATAGCATACTTTTTTTACCCGGTGAGCCAATTAAAAGGGCTAGTTTTTACGCCCAAATATTTTGTAAAATATTATATTTTTAAATCAGGTAGAGGTAAATAAAATAGAGCCTCAAAAATTTTTGCAAAATTTGAAGCTCCTAGATAAAGCTAATGCTTAAATAACAATGTTCAACCCCTAGATGAATTTGGATTATGGGCTTCTGCTTTTTTTGTTTTTAAGTGCGTTTTTTAAATTTTGGCAATGTACTACCACCTTAAATAGTATCTTAAACTTCAAAATTAGAATAATGTGTCCCTTAAGAATTACTATCCCTCTTGAGTATGTATAAAATTTTCCCACAAATAGGGGTTTATAAGAAGAAAAAAATGTTAAATAATAACATACGCAAAATTTTAAATTACTAATTTTAACCTTTCCAGGTATATAATAGTTATTTATATAACAGGGGAGGAAATTGCCTCTTTTCCTCCTGCGGATAGTTTGATGCACGATGCAAAGCGGGGGGGCATTAAAATCCAAGGAAGGAAATGCACTTTACTTTAAAGGAATGTATATAATTTTTTCTACTACTTTTCATTCAAATTTCCAAAAATTTAGATCAAAATCGACCAAAATAAAGACATTTTCCGACAAGATCCGGTTTTTTGCATTGTGTTTAGAAAGCTCCCAGAAAAAAAGTCTATATGGTGCAATAAATGCATTTTGGCATTGCATAATTTCTTACAATATTATAAGAACGACTGGAAACTCGGAAAAATCGCTCAAAAATGTTACTCGGGGGTTTTCGAGGATGCCGAATTCAATTTTGGCGTTAGAATTACCTAGGAGCGTTTGGGGGGAAAATTACAGTGTCCATGAAAATTAGCCGAAAATTGTTACTCGAGGGTTTTCGGGGATGCCGAATTTAATTCTGGCATTAGAATTACTCGAGGAGGCTCGGGGGTCGCTCTGCGGGGGTGCCATCATAAGGTTTAATTTTTATCTTAAATACTAAACATCTTCTTTAAACTCTTCTTCTTCTTTCCCTTCTTCATCTTCTTCCTCGTCACTATTCTCGGCCTGGTTGAAAGTGCCTTTTTGGTTTGAGCAATTGTTATTGCACGGCTTGCATGTAAGTGAGCACTCCAACCCACTTGTCGGCATCTGCACCTGTACCTTGTGCCACAATCGGTTTTACAGGAACAAGAGATACTGCTTAAAATTTCCTCGGAACCGGCTTCCTGGGTCATGGAAGATGTAAAGGTAAAAATTGAACTTTGTGATGGATAATTCAATATTAATAAAAAGTACAATTTATTATTTAAATTAAGTATTATCCTCATAATATCTGATTTTTCACTTTCTTCATTACCTGTTCCCGCAGAGCCACCTCCGAGCGCCCCCGGGTAATTCTAATGCCAGAATTGAATTTGGCAACCCCGAAAACCCTCGAGTAACGATTTTCGGCTGATTTTCATGGACTATGCAATTTTCCCCCAATCACCCCCTGGGCACCCCCGCAGAGCGACCCCCGAGCGCCCCAGGATAATTCCAATGCCAGAATTGAATTCGGCATCCCTAAAAACCCCTGAGTAACGATTTTCGAGCAATTTTCCGAGTTTCCAGACGTTCTTATAATACCTATTGCAAGTAATTATGCGATTGCAAAATGCATTTATTGCACCAGAATGCATTTTTCGAAAAATGGTATAACTACACCATATAGACTTTTTTCCTGGAAGCTTTCTAAACACAATGCAGAAAACCGCATCTTGATATCTGCTGGCCTTAAAAATTTCCGATTGATTTCCTAACTTCCCTGGACTATAAATAAAATTTACTGAAATGATTTGTTAGTTGCCTACTTTACGTTCGTGTTTTAAAGCTTTCGAGCTTTGACGAAACATCAATGGCAGGTAACCAAGGTAACCTGCAAAGTGTTGAATATAAACATAGTTAAACCAAAGATAAAGATACTTTTTTTTGTTTTGCAAGTTAAAAAAATAATAAAATTATTAAAATAAACTTCTCATTTTTCATACATACGACTTAAATTGAAAAAGTGATGAACTGGGACGAGGATATTGACCTGCTGGCAGGTAGAAAGGTATGTATTTAATATAATCAAATCTATTAAGTCCAAAAAAAGGCAACTAATAGGTGTTTAAGTTCATTTAAAATAATTGTTAAAGAAAAACATAGAACGGGTATTGGTATTGATATTTTTTTAAATCAGTATACAAATTACCTTCCAGACATCTTAATAAGGTACTTTTCGGCGTTTTCGAATGGGGTAGATAGAAATTATTATTTTAAAATAAAACTATAAGGACAGTAAAATATCCATTATTAGATTAGTTTACACCTCGAGGATCAATAAGGTCTGTGGACTAGATCGAGGACATATTTTTCAGTAAACAAGTGTTTACATCAACTTAAGTTGTGGGTCAATTTAGTTTAGGTTTGACCAGTGGTGGCTCTTCCTTAGGTTTGCAGGTTTGCGCAACCCCCAAAAAAGGTTTAAAATAAAATTTAAAAAAATATATATTAATCATTACATAGTTACACATTTTTTTAAAATTCATTCGGACATCTGTATTTATATTATCTGGAAATAACAGGCAAATTATTATTATTGATTTAATGGCGCATCGCGTCGCGTCTCAACCTCGAAGCCGATGCCGATGCGATGGTTGCCATCAAAATGCAAACCCAATTAGTGGACCGCAAAAGCCGTAAAAATGTTACTTTTTTTTTAGGTATAACTAGATGAGACCTTTACAGAATTATAGCTTAGGTTCATGGCAATCTGAAATGGCCAATGACGACATTTTCTAGTAGGTCAGAGTTTTTTTATAACGGAAAATGTCATAAATCTGTCATAATTATTGTTTCTTTCTTTTTCACACATACCTCGCGATATCTCCGTTACTAATTAAGATAGTTGAGATTTTTTTTTTTAAATAATGGATAAAATGTAAGCGAATATGACTGTAACAATTAATTATTTAAAAGAGGCTTTGTTTTTTTGTAAACCCAAGACAAACTGGAACATTTACTTTTCTACATCACTTTTTAGACTAATCGAGAAACTTTTTTGTTTTAAGGAATTTTGTCATACTGTTTGCGTATGAAATGAAGCTAATATAGCAACAAAGTTTTTTAAAAATCCGCAGTATTCTAAGATAAATAACTTTAAAGTTATCGTTACCCAAATTTGAACAATTTTCCGTTCACCATACGCTGCGCCGCGTCGCCTCGCGTCGCGCTAAACCGCCCGCTTTATTTCATTATTTTATTTATGTATGTGAGAGGGGGAACTTTGATACAAAATAGCGAATATTTTATTTTAATACTTTACTGAATAATTAAAAGATAAATAGAATATTTTCCTTTTTATTTGACTGATTATAATTTTCACTGAAATATTTTTAGGTATTTATCATATTATAAGCTATTTTTTAGAAGAAATGTTTTTACAGATATTAAAAAACGTTAAGATTTTTTCAAATAACGTAGCTTATTAGCTTAATTACTTAGAATTACAGTAGAGCGAACAAAAAAATTAAAGATAAATATTCAATTAAAAACTTTAAAACTTAGATACCTACATTTATTAATAAATGATTCAAAAATCCTAATTCTAATCTGTCCTAATTCTTTCTGATTCTGATGAAGTACTACTATGTATACTGCTACGGTCTCTTAATGGTTCTAGAGTTGGGGAAGCATCTAATTTATTTCGACAAGCTGTGATATTTCGAGTGCTTAGGTACCGACAATAACAGTTTTTATGATATTTAGCGTCGTAGCCAAAAGATCTTCGTATCCTGCTAATTTAGAAATTATTTCTATATCATGTCTGTTTTTGGCAGCTGCCATAATTTTTAAATACGTATTTTTACCAGTCCCTATAAACAAAACGGCTGCGGATACTTCCAATAACTTAACAATAATTATTTTAGCAATTACTTACCAGTCTGTACAGATGTTAAAACTATATTGCCTTTTTTGCCTGATTTATTAAAAATAAGACAAGTTTTCCGAATATTAAATCCAGTTCCCTGTTTGCATCTTGTCAAAGGGGAACAAGAGGTTGACGGCTTTTTGTTTTCATTGAAAATGATAATGAAATAAAGCGGGCGGTTTAGCGAGACGCGAGGCGACGCGTATGGCGAACGGAGTATTGTTCAAATTTAGGTAATGATAACTTCAAAGTTATTTATCCTAGAATACTGCGGTTTTTATCAAAAACTTTGTTGCCATATTAGCTTTATTTCATACGTAAATAGTATGGCAAAATTCCTTAAAACAAAAAAGTTTCTCGATTACTCTAAAAAGTGATGTAGAAAAGTAAATGTTCAAGTTTGTCTCGGGTTTACAAAAAAACAAAGCCTCTTTTAAATAATTAATTGTTACAGTCACCTTCGCTTACATTTCCTCTATCATTCAAAAAAAGATAATCTCAATTATCTTAAGTAGTGACGAAGATATTGCGAGGTATGTGTGAAAAAGTAAGAAACATTAATTATGACAGATTTATGACATTTTCCGCCATAAAAAAACTCTGACCTCCTAGGAAATGTCGTCATTGGCAATTTCAGATGCGCAAGGACCTAAGCTATCGTTTAAAGTTCGCATCTGGTTATACCTTAAAAAAAAAAGTCAAAGAGGAAGCGACTTTTTTAACGTTTTGCGGTCTACTAAATTGGATTCATTACGAGTACGCGTAAGTATATGGAGTTGCCTATCTTGGCATTGGGTCTCATAAGCGTCATGCGGTTTGCAGTTCGAATGCAAACCTTTGTTTATCTGGCAGGCTGATTTACAATTTATTGAAAAATAATTTGTTATTTTGGTTACCGCTCGGTGCCTAAAGTTTAATTACAGAGCCGTTCGGTGGCCGATCTTTAGCTGATAAAGCGGAAATAAAAAGACTTGGGAGACCAATTCCTCATAAAAAAATAGAACAATTTGTACAACTAGTAAAAAAAGGAGTTTTACCAGAACATTTAATGCTGAACTCTATAAAAAACATACGTGGCTGTGTGCCACACAGCCACGTTTTTGTATGTCTATTTATTTTCATTAATTGTGGTAATTTATTTATTTTTTTAAAGAACCATTAGAATTGTAACCCCTTACTTTTTAACTCACGAGCCGCCACTGGGTTTGACCAAGTAAAAAAATAAGAGTTTAACATATGAAGAACCTAACCTTGTTTTTAACTATACAGGGTGATTCATGAGGAAATTTCAATACTTCAGGTACCTAGTCAGGGTCCAAAAATTAACATAAAAGTCTATACAAATATGGGTCCGCAAGGCCTTCGTTTCCGAAATGCAGGGTGTTAAAGTTTTTATTTAATTTCTTTATTTTTTAAATAAAATCTATGATAATATACAGGGTGATTCACGTTGAGTGTTCTATTAAAAGTTCTGGAGAACCAAAAAAACAAACTTTTTGAAATTTGGCACACGGTCATAAGAGGTGATAAGCTACATTTTAAAAATATTTTGGCAAGTGCAGCGTTGCCAAATCTAACCGAAACCAATGGCAACATTGTAATTTTAAATAGAATACCCTACTTATTATTGCATATTCGAATTCTACACAAAATTCTAAGTAATTTTTGTTAACATCATCCTATACCTATATCTTACCGTTTTTGAGAAAATAATTAATTACTATTTTTTTAAAGAAACATCACCATGTCAAGAAGGTTTAATATTTACGTGCCTAATCCAGCTGCATACTTGAATTTTTTTTGTGATAAGGCAATGCATGTATTTAAAAGATCTACATGTTATTATAGCAATATATCTTACAGGGTGTCCCAAAAAAATTGCATTTTTACCTTATTATATAATGATAAAAACTATTTTTTTTTTAAATACAACATACTGTATTTTATTCCATTTTTAAATAGACCAATAATTTTCCCACAAAATGTCCATACATGTTTCTATACGTATCTGCCACCGTTTTACAAGCGAATTTTAATTTTTTCCCTGTTTTTAAATACCATCCACAATAAACCACCGGCTTAATTTACAATTAACCTAGGTAGGCCATGGAAGTTTTTATTTTAAATTGTCCTAACAACTATTTGACATATCAATTAAAAATTTTACATTTTGTTTCATTAATAAGGCCTAAATGCTTAAAAAAATAAAATCTGCTTGTATTTAAAAAACGGTGGCAGGTGGGTATAGAAACATGTATGGGCATTTAGTAGGTAAATTATTGGTCTATTCAAAAATGGGATAAAATACAGTATGTTGTATTTAAAAAAATTGAGTTTTAATCATTATTTAATATCGGTAAAAATGCAATTTTTTTGGGACACCCTGTAAGATATATTGGTATAATAGCATGTAGATCTTTTAAATATATACATTGCCTTAACATCAAAAAAATTTCTAGTATCCAGCTCGATTAGGCACGTAAATATTAAACCTTTTTGACGTGGTGATGTTTCTTAAAAAAAATAGTAATTAATTATTTTCTCAAAAACGGTAAGATATAGGTATAGGAAGATGTTGACAAAAATTACTTAGAATTTTGTGTAGAATCTGAATATGCAATAAAAAGTAGGGTATTCTATTTAAAATTACAATGTTGCCATTGGTTTTGGTTAGATCTGGCAACGCGGCAGTTGCCAAAATATTTTAGAAATGTAGCTTATTACCTCTTATGACCGTGTGCCAAATTTGAAAAAGTTCGTTTTTTTGGTTCTCCAGAACTTTTAATAGGACACTCAACGTGAATCACCCTGTATATATTGGAGTAAAAATTGGTATCCGGGGGTTTTTGGTATGACGGATTCGAACCTAATTTTAGTACGGCTCTTACTTGTAGGGGGTGCCACCTACACGTCTTTTTATTATTTTAAACAATTACCACTATTTAGCACGGCCCTGTATAACATTTTTAAGTAAATTAAATAATTGTTTTGTCATTTTTACGTCAAAAAGGTATACCCGATAAAAGTTGATATAAGCAATCGTTTTCGAGATATCTGAATTTAAAAAAATTACGACGCATCTGATTTTATTATAGTAAAATTAAAAAAACAAAAAATTAAACGTATAATTAAACAATATGTATTTTAACTTTCAATAAAATTATTGTTCTTAAATAATGATTAGCAAAACATAAGCTAGGTTTTATAATATTATTTAAAAAATAGAAAAATTAAATAAAAACTTAACACCCTGTATTTCGAAAACGAAGACCTTGCAGACCCATATTTGTATACACTTTTATGTTTATTTTTGGACCCTGTCTACGTACCTGAAGTATTGACATTTCCTCATGAATCACCCTGTATATCGTTGAATTATTTATGAAAATATCAATAGATAATATATTATCTATGTAATATTATTTTTAGTCGTTACCAAAACAAGGCCGTAGATCTAACAGCAATACTCCTGGCGAATCAAATTCTAGCGATTTTTTTAGTGAAACCAACCCATTTGACATAGATAATAAAGAAGAGAAACCATTAACTAAACCCCGAAAAACAAGTGTATGGGGCGAAGAAGGAACTAAATCAGCGAAGTAATTAAGGTTTACTTTTAAACAAATAATAAAACTAAGTATATTTTTAAAAATTCATGTGCATTTCCAAGTAAAAACAAAGATATTTTTCTGCCTTAAATTTAAGCAAAAATTACATTGATATATTTAAAAACTATTATTAATTAAACAATATCTTTAAACCATTTTTTCGGCAGTCAAAATCATCCATTAATGCATGATATTTGTCTAAGATCCGAATTAGGGACGACCTTTACCCATCAGGCCGGATCAAACAAAAAAAAAGTGGGGACACCCAAACCCAAAAAACGGTCAAGTGCGAGTCGGAGTACGAACTCATTAATGAAGAATCATGGATTTTCCTACGTTTTGAACGATTAATTAATTTGTTATTTTTTACTTTCAAATGATAACTTGATTAAACTAAATTAAACACCATTTTTCATCAAATAACTTTATCAAAAACTAGCAACATGTCCCGGCTTCACACGAGTAGACATTTTTTTATAGCTTTGTTTCCCACAATCAGTAAAATGTAGTATTCCAACGGTAAAAAAAAATTTAAATTGATTCAAATATACTCAAATTTGTTAAAACATCCAAAAATACAAATCTTTTACCTTTATAATATTATAGTATAGTATACAGGGTGTTAGGAAATTGACTGAATCCTTCATACCATGGTGAAGTCTATGCTCTAACCCATGGACTTGTTAAACCATCAATCTGAGAACTTTCCCAAAGAAAGCATATACCGAAAAAATAAAAAATTCCCTTCCCATAAAAGGGTTAATACCCAGGTAGTTTGAAAAGCCCCAAATTTTTATTTTATTTCCAAAGCAAGGCCCCTTGGATGCCTTTTTAAAATTTTGAATTTTTAATTTAATTTAATTTAATTATAAATTAAAGTTGGAACCAAGTTAAAAAAAATTTTTGAACAATATGGCACACGGCCATAACAGATAATAAAGCCATTTTAAAAATATTTTGGCAAGCAGCGCCAGATCTAACTGAAACCAAGGAAACTTGGTATTTAAAATGGAACACCCTGTTTATTGCATACCCGGTTTCTACAAAAATTCCAAGTGTTTTATTAACATCTTCCTATCCTAAAATTTACGTTTTTAAGAAAATAATTAACCCCTTTTTTTAAGGAAAACACCATGTAAAAAGGTTTAATTTTATGGTCTAACCGTGCTGGAACTGGTTTTTGGGTTGACAATGCATGTATTTAAAGATTTACATGCATTATGGCAATATATTTACAGGGGTCCCAAAAAATGCATTTTTCCTATAAAAAATGATTAAATCAATTTTTTTAAAACATATATTTTTTATCCCATTTTAAATAGAAATAATTTACCGAAAAATCCTAAGTTTCTATACCCTTTTTGCCACCTTTTTAAATTCCAAACGAATTTAAATTTTTTCCTGTTTTTAAATACTATCTACAGTAAACCACCGCCGCCCGGCTTAATTTACATTTACCCAGGTAGGCCATGAAAGTTTGTATTTTAAATTTTTACAACTATTTGACATAAAGGTAAAAATAATTTATTTTGTTTGAATAATTAAGGAATAAAGTTTTAAAATATTAAAATTTGGTTATTTTTAAAAAAAAAGGTGGGATGGGTATAGAAAGATGTATGGAGATTTTGTAGGTAAATTATTGGTCTATTAAAAAAAGGGGATAAAAAAAGGGTATGTTGTATTTAAAAAAAATAAGTTTTAATCATTATTTAAAAATGGTAAATATGCAATTTTTTTTGGGACACCTGTAGGATAAAATATTCAATAATACATGTGGTTTCCTATTAATAACATGCAAGGCAAAACCCCAAAAACAAATTTTAGTATCCCAGCCCCGGTTAGAAAATAAAAATTAAACCTTTTTAACATGGTGATTTTTCTTAAAAAACAGTGATTAATTATTTTTTTAAAAAACGGTAAGATATGGTAAAAGGAATATGTTAAAAAAAACTTACTTAGAATTTTGGGTGAACCAAATATAAAAAACAGGGTGTTCCTTTTAAAAAATTACAAGTTGCCGTTGGTTTCGGGTTGACTGGCAACGCTATTCCAAATTTTTTAAAAATGTAGCTTATTACCTCTTATGGCCAAAGCAATTTAAAAGGTTATTTTTGGTTCCCCAGAATTTTATGGGACACTCAACGGAATCACCCTGTATAGTGTATAATTCTTAAATCGTTAAATTCAAGCTTAATTTAACGATTATCGGGGCTAGTTCTTTAAATTTTAAATTTTAATTTTAATTTTAACATTTATCTATACTTTAAAAGATAAATGCTTAAATTATAAATTTAAGCTTACGTTTCTTTTTTGAAAAAACATTAATTATTATTTCGTCGACATCTAGGTGCACATCTCTATGTATATTTAAGAGATAATCTTCCCTGTGCCATTGAAGCGCGCAACCAAGATTCGCGGTAGCTATAGTTTGTCCAAGCTAACATTTTTAGGTTGGCAATGCGAATATCCCTACATATTAGTAAATTTTGTTTTTCAGATTAAAGTTGGCTGATATAAGAATTTTAGTCAGGACCGTATTGAGGGAAGGGAGTTTCAAAATTTTAATATCTTAAAAAAATTGTTAGATTACAATAACTAAATTCATCAGTTTTTTTTCTTGCTCTTCGCATATTTGCATAAATTGTGAAAGCTTGATGTTTGGCCATAATATTTTATTAAAAATTATTATTTTCGCCTATCTAGTGCAGATTAATAGTTATTTATTAAGTGTTTGTTATTTAAAAATAATTTACACTATTTTACACTTTCTGTACACACTTAGTCCTTAAATACACCTTCAATTAGAGCGCCTAGGTACGTAAAAAAAATGTAAAATAGTGTACAGTATTTCTGAATATCAAACAGACCTGTTATGTTTTGTTATATTTGCAGGCAAATATAAATATATGAAATATCCTGATAAAATATCTCATCAAAAGGGATGGTTCGATATCCCTTATTATGCAAATTTACAATTTTTTAAAGATGCCTAAAGATAAGTCAATTTATTTCATCTGATATAACTTCATTAGCTGCTCCCTATATTAAATTATAAAATAAATAAAACAAAACAGTAATAATCATTTATTTATTCAGAGTATCATTAACACAATAAGATGCTTATATTTTATAAAATAAATTTATCAAAAACGTTGGAAGGTAGTGCTTAAGGCTTTAGAAGTGGCAGTGTCCACCAGAGGTTTTTATGAAAAAAGCAAACGTATGTAATGACGAAAGAAAAATGTATGCAATCTGCACGCAGCAGATACTAGTCTGGACAATTTTAAGATAAGAGAGCAGACAAAGTGGTAGGTTTGGCGTTTTAGCAGCTGGACTGTAAATGGATGCTTGTGAGTTCAAGCATTTTGGCAACTACTGTGGCCATTGATGTAATGTGTTTAAATGAAATAGTCATTTAATATTTAGTTTTTTATTAAAAGCAGTAAGGTAGTTTAATAAAGAAAAGCTAAAAAGTAAAAACGAGATAACTTGTAAATGATTTTGATTACCATTTACCTTATTAATATATTAATAATGTGGGTCCCATAAAATAGGGAATGTCTTATTATTTTTAAATAAATACCATTTCAATAGCATTGAATTCACAATGATATGGATGCAAGCACAGCACTTGATGACCACCCTCCTGAATAAAGAGCATCGACGACATAAGATTTGGGAGACTTTGGTAGGCGCTGAATCAAGCACCACAAAATCTATTTTGTCGCCGATTTTGCAAAAGGAATATTTCGGTTTTTTAGCCATTTAACCATATTTTCTTTCTTCCCGCCACTTTAATAAGAATGCAGCAAGTGTGTTCTGTAGTTTAATGTTGTCTAAGAGCTACAGGTTTAATCATATGTCCTATGTATAAAAGAGACCCTAACTGAGGTATCTACCAAATCTGTCATATATGTGTATTTTTCTCAGGACACCCCTTATGCTTAAAGTCTAATTGTTCACATACTACGAGTGTCTAGAGTGAAGTCAGATGTAAATTACTGATAAGATTTCGTAGTCTCAAAACTCTAGAGATGAAGGTGCGGAAAAAGTGAGAAATGTGAAGTGGACAATAAAGGGATGGATCTGAGTAGACTTTTAATTTGCTCTAATTGGGATATACAAAAGAAGGAATTATGACAGCTAATGCTTCGGAGCAGAAGCTGTAAAAATATTCCTAAAAGAGAAACAGATCTTCTACAGCTTGTCGGTGTGCAAGAGGAAGCTTTTTTGTAAAACTGTGATAATTTATAAGGCAAAACAAAATTTTATTAGAGGATTGTAAAAGTGCTTTACCTTGTGATTTAAAAAAAAGTAGTATGAAAGTACATTCTTTTCATTAGAATGTTTTACCTTTTCACTAAAATATACATCGTCATCCTGCCAATTTTAGCCTTTTGCAAGATCACTATTCTGATAGCATCATATTTCATAAAAATATTTATTAGGTTATATTTTCTTACCTCAACCCATCTACAGCTCTGAAGTGGGTTTCGATAAACTTTTCCAAACTGGAAATACAGTAATCATTGTGATTTATACACTAAAATATCTATTCTAGTGTTTTTCTTAAGCCAATAAAATAAAAACTTAGTCAAATTTAAATAGAATTATTAAATATAAAAATATCAAATAGTCCACACAAAAATAAAGCCTGCAGGTAATCTCTAATCTTATTACTTTAAAAAAGTAACATCCCAAACACAAAAAAATTTAAATACAAAATTAAACGCTATTTGACACATCTGAGGATGTATTTTTAGATTATGATACTTTTAAAAACGAGTTATTTTACCTTTGCAAGATCACTATTCTGATAGCATCATATTTCAAAAATATTTATTAGGTTATATTTTCTTACCTCCGACCCATCACAGCTCTGAAGTGGTTTCGAAGCTTTTCCAAACTGGAAATACAGTAATCATTGTGATTTATACACTAAAAATATCTATTCTAGTGTTTTTTTCTTAAAACCAATAAAAATAAAAACTTAGTCCAAAATTAAATAAATTATTAAATATAAAAAATATCAAATAGTCCACACAAAAAAAAATAAAAGCACTGCAGAGTAATCTCTAATCTCACTTATTACTTTAAAAAACGAAATACCTAACACACCCAAACACAAAAAAAATTTAATACAAAAATTGAAACGCCGTTAATCCATTACTGGGTGATTTACGCCAATCAGCTGATTTTGACGTTGAGTCTAGTAATTTTTGTTTTTGAACATGTAAGCCAACACAAAAATGTTAGCTTGGACAAACTATATACTGCCCGGAAGTTTAGCTATCGACTCTGGTATGAGCAAATTATTTTGAGATTCATTTGGTCATCTAGAGTCGGTATTTATTTAAAACTGTAAATCCTTTATCGCTAATGAACTGGGGGTACATGTGAAACGCTTTTTTCACTTTAACAGTATCGATATTCAAATTCCTGTCAATTGGGCCATCTGCCCACCGGATGAAAATTATTTTTTATCAAATATCGTATGTAAACAAATGTTCTGCGAATGGGTTGCCTAAAAATTGTGGGAGGCTAAGATTAATAAAAAAATATTGATAAATCTTTGATACTCCCTATATAAAGTCAATTCTTATTTTTTTTTATTCTACATGACAGTACTAATATACCACTATTTTTTGAATTTATTTATTAATTAAATAAAGCCTATGGAAATTTTTAAAATTTAAAATTTAATAAATTACGCACTAGTGCTTTAAAGTACCATTTTTTTTAACACGTTTGTAGAATAACGCATGTTATTGTTTCGACTTGGTCACATAAATATTATAAATTTAATAATGTTCACAATAAAAAACATGCATACTAAAATTCACACTTTTCAAATTTTAGATCCAGCAAAAGTACAACAAATATCATAGAACTGTAAGTACTTAGTACATTTTAACTTAACTAATTTGTAGTTTTCACCGGTAAAAATGACTTTTTTATTTTAGCTCATACGTATAATGAATTTATATTTTTTAGTGAGAGATTTCAGTCAAACAATAAATATAGTCCAAGAAAGGATGAAGATGATATTCCCGTTATTCCAGACATTGACGATCTTCAAGATGATCCGTTAAATTTGCCAGATGTAAAACCAATGTAAGCAAAATCTCATATCTAAACAGATATTTTTGCATAAATGGAACTTTTTCAATTAACGAGTCAGTAATGCAACACCTCTCAACAATGACATAAATTAAATATTACAACTGTCAAAATTACGTGCATTTAAAATCACATTTGCCACAATATTTGTGAAAATACTATCTGTCTAAAATGTTATCTGCTAAAATGACATATGTGAAAAATGGCATTTGTTGAAAACAATACACAATATCGACCATACAGTTCATGACATATCATCATAGAGCTTATTATCAAAATGTCATTTGTATGGGTTATGATTTTACAATAATTTATCTCATAAAAATCTAATTTTGGTAATACTATTAAAATAGTTTTTTAAATATTTCTTCTAAGTTTGTCAACTTTTATTTTAGTATTTCCGTTGATAAGTCGACTTACAAGGAATTAGATAACCAACTTGGAAACATACAGGGTGATAAGATAAACTTTGGCAACTTGGGCAATGTTGACCTGTCATTCCTCACAAATAAACTGTATCCGGAAAAAGAAGTTCAAATAAAGCAGGACGTTTGGACGATGGAAAGCTTATTTAACGATTTATCTCGTAGTACCTAAGTCAAAGATGAGAAAAACTTGTTCATTATTATTTAAAACTATGTAAATAAAGGAATATTGCAAATAATTGTTGTATTCTATGTTTTTAATAATCAGATAGGTAGTTATATGTTATTTGATTATTTCAATAAGTCAGACAGCCAGAGGTATCTGCTAGTTACATATTTGTATAAGGTCCATGGTGGCACTACCGCGTTGTTTAAGAGGTGCGGGGAAATACAATATCTGCGTGTTTCGGTGCTTGGATAGCGTTGACGGAACGGGGGATTACAAAATTAAAAACCTAAAAACCCACCCACACAAGCCTTGGGAAACTTTCTACATAGGATGCATCAAAGATAAAGTACCATTTATAGACAGAACCCAATACATGCATTATTTATAAAAATAAATTAAATTCAATATATTTTGAAAGTAGTTTAAAGAATTATTCTTGTATCATGAATAAGAATTATGATCCTAGACATCTGACCAAAGATGCTAAACAATTTTGAATATTACTAAAAATATAATATTATATCTATTTTTTAAATTTTGATTACTTTTAAGATTATCATAATATTTACTGCTTTTAAGTATTTTTTCGGCAATTGTTATGATCATTATTAACGTATACAAATCATTCATTAATTGCCATTATTAATGCATAATTATCTATTAATAAACAATTATAGTAAAGGCAATTAAAAATACATTAAAAAACATTAAATCTATTTATAACTTTGTCATTTAAATAAAAATTATTAAAGCATCTTTCAAGTTGGTTGCCTAAAATAGAAATACACCACAAACACAATTTAATTCCATTCCATTTCGTCATTTCAACCAGAGCTGTCGCAATTAATTCTAAAACGTTATTCAATTACAATTACCATGTTTGTTAAAAGTAATTCAATAATCAATTAAAATTAAAAGGTAATTGAATATTTTAGCAATTACTCTATTTAAATTACCACATATATTAAACACAAAATACTAAACAAATAAAATATTTATACTAATATGCATCATACGCGCCCGTCACACTATCCAAACTGCTTTCTCGGCAAGTTCAACATTAAATGGCTTTAAAATAAAAATTGCTTATTATCCTACCCCAAAAATCAACAGATTTTTCAAAAAAAGTATAAAAGGGTGGCGGTAAGCATCAATCAAAAATACCAAAATCGGCGCGGAGGAAGCTGCGTTCGCCGGATTCAAAGGGGCTCGCCGCGCCGTGTTTTAAGATGCTCTTTCTGGCTGGCAGTTTTTCCATAAAGAAAGGTAATTAATTTTGTTGAAGTAATTCAATTATTTAATAGGTAATTGATTTTAATTTCTAAGTAATTAAATTTCTTTTGAAGTAATCGAATTACTTTCTAATTAATTGGATTACTTGGGTTTCGTAAAAATAAATTACCAATTACGATACATTATCCTATTAATTGATAATACAAATACAATTACCTTTTTCGGAAAGTAATTGAATTAAAGTAATCCAATTACTGAAAAGTAATTTAATACGATTTTTCAATTGTTTTAATTCAATTACCGACAACTCTGATTTCAACAAAGTTTTTACAAAGCGATCACCAAAAAAATGTAACTAAATCGACTATTAACTGACAATTAATGATCCTAACCCTTAACCCCGGTCATTAATCGCCTTTATTAATACCCGTGTTTGTTACACAGCTATTTTAGTACCAGATTTTATTAAGAGAGATAAATATGGTATAATAATAACATGTATTATATTTTATTTCTTATACCAAATGATGGCATTTTCAGGCTTTATATATTTTCTCTTATTTACGACTTAAATCCGGTGGATTACTATAGAAGCATCCTGTATTTATTGAATGACCTTGGATAGTAATATGTTATAATAAATCCTAGTTCGCTTAAGCTATATATGGGAAAACTCGAACATACCATGTTGAACAAATAAGAGTTACGATAGACTGTTATTGTCAGTAAATTCCCGGCGGGTGAATTAAATCCAGAATCCGTACTTATTGTTAAATTTACAAAAAAATGCATTGAGAAAGTGTGGTGTGTAATTATTTTGTGTATCTGGATACATCATTTTTTTAAAACACGTATAATCTGGGTTTTAAAACTTCACCGGATTTTTTTTATTTATTCAATAATCAGGCTTCAAAATCTATGTCGCTATTTGGTCATTAAATAAAAAGTCAAAAAAAAAACAGAGAAAAAATATAGTACAACACTTTTTTGATAATACAAATAAAAAATGGTTAACAACATATATATTGGTACAAAAAAAAGATATAAGCAATATAATAAAAATAAAATTTGAATATTATACAGCGCAAATACAAAGCAAGACGACCCTTGCTAACATGAATATCCTTTATTTATGTTATTGGCCTCATGGAGAGCACTTTTACTTTGGTAAAGAAAATTTTCATTACAAAATTTGCGAAAAAAGTTGAAGGGAACCCCTTGCTCAAAAAAATAGGGTTTTAAAATCAAATTTTATCGTCAAATCCCAAATTTCGCAAACATATTATCTGCTTTTTTGGTGAAATTAAAGCCGTCTGAAATATTTTCCTATGAAAATTCTTGAGTGAAAAAAATTTAACTGGCTATGGTTTTTGGAAAAACATACATCATTTTGTAAAATTTAGGATTTGACTATAAAATTTGATTAAATTCAAACAAACAGTAAACATTTTTTCGCAAATTCCAAAATAAAAGTTTTCTTTACCAAAGTTTCCCCCTAAGGCCAATAGCATCTGGTATATAATTAGTGTGGGTCCCATGATTTATTTTTAAATAAAAAAACAGGCACTGCCTTAAGTTTGGTTTTTTTAGAGGCCTGCGTTTTTAACCCAGCACTTTAATATAGGTTGCTTTCTTCTGTGACTGTTGGTTGTACATAGAAATCGATGCCAACCAAACTTCGTATATTATAAAATAAAGTTTTTATGGTAGTTTGCAAGGGCGTAGCAAAGATTGTATATAAGGGGGGCAGACAAAGAAAATCCTAGATTATATTGTTTGTTTTGATCGTTGTTTTTACCATATGAGTTTCACATGAGCAGTGGGGGTAGTAATTAAAAAAAATATATGAAAATTAGAAATAGCTTGAATAAATGCGAGCGGCGACCGATAAAGTCGCACAACATTGGCTGATCAGTTGCCTTATTTCACCCCTAGCGGCTCTCAAACGAGTAAATCGGGGATTGGGGAATGGACTTTATTCATTGCTCTGTAGAGTGTCGACCTTTTACCTGTAGAGGTCTTTCCTTTCCCTCCAGACCTCCAAATATAGTGGCAAGATACTTATGGTACGTTAGTTTTAGGCTTTAAGTCTTTGTGGACTATCTCTAGTAAAAAAATCCCATTAGAAAACTTGCAATTGATTTTTAATTTTCAAGGACTGTTTAGTTGTGGTTAAACACTCTATTTAGACCGTGCATGTCCGAACTGCGGCTCAAACAGGCATGTATAAACTTCTCTTAGTTTTTGTATGGCTGAATTGCGGCCCAAAAATTATTAGAATAAATTTAATTTAATTAAGCCATGGCAGAATTGCGACCTTAACGAAAAAGTTTACTGTTCCTACCTGTAGTATTTTATCACGTCTGAAATATAATTGGGAAAAATAAAAGGCTGCTTTAACTAACCAGAACTAACCATGACCGACCAGAGCTGAGGGCTTCCGAATTTGTCCAAATCATCCCTACGTAGAAGTTATTAACAAAATTTAAAAAAAAATTAATCTGGTATTTATCATGTCTTAAATATAATTGGGAAAAATAAAAAGCCGCTTTAACTTACCAGAACTAACCATGGCTGACCAGATCTGAGGGCTTATGAATTTATGTAAATTATCTCCACATAGAAATTATTTACAAAATTTTCAATATGGTATTTATTAGGGGCCGCAATAATTCTATCCTGTTTGAGTCAAACCAGGTAATTATTTTTACCTGGAAATTTTACTATAGGCCCTTATTTTTGGGCTGGAATTAGGCCATTATTTTTAGCTACCTGATGATTTTGACCGAAATTGTTCTAGGCCGGTTTAGACCTACCGATGTAACTTACATAATTATAGATCTCCTAATCCAGCCTTTTTTCTCCCATCATTTTCGTGAAAATTGTAAGTTTTAATTTAGACCATTTCATTTTATTTATAATAGGTTCGAGTATCTTCATTTACATCCACAATGAATTGGTAAAAAACAGAATGGCAAGTACCAAAAAAAACTTTAAACTTGCCATATTTATTGATTTTTTGGCATTTTAGACCTTTTGGGATTTTTTATTAAAAAAAATATAATGTCCTTAACGAACTAAAATAAATGAATGTTAGTTTATAACCCTGTTAAATTTATTATTTAAAAAATATATATTGTGGTTTACAAAGAGCATCATATAATTAAAAAAAAAAATACAAAATGGCAAAAATTCAATAAAAGAGTTTAAATTTTTTTTGGTACTTGTCATTTTGTTTTTTTATAAATTCATGGAAGATGTAAATAATTGTACTTGCTGATAAATATAATAAAGTGGATTAAATTAAAGCTTTCAATTTTCACGAATATGATGGACAAAAAAAGAATCTTTATCCACCTAGTTTAAGAAGATAACACAATGAACTTAATTATTTAGAAAAATAATTCGCAAAAAATTTAGATGGGTGGGATAGTGCAGCATCTAAACCTGAACAGTTCTTAGCTAATTCATAAATTTATTGTTTGTGCATTCGCTGGTGCTTTACTGTTCTAAAGCTAGCATTAGACGTGATTTAGTTTTGGCGGACAAATCTGTTTAAAGTGTTGGTTTAATCTTGTGTAAAATTAGTTGAAATTTGGATTTTAGGTTTTATTTCTTAAAATGGTAAGCTCGCATAATTTTGTTAGTATTTTTCATATAAATAACATAGATTTTTCAATAAAATTATACAAAATTTATATATTACGTTTGTAGAAATTAAAATAAAAACTTTTAAAAAAATTAAGTTAAAAACCCCCATTGCCCTTAATCTTTTACTTTACAGTGTTTAAAAAACAAACAAAAAATTGGTTAGTTGATTAATAATTTTAAACCTATTTTTTATTTCAAACCGGAATCTGTCCTAAATCAGTAAGCTTAGCAAAAAAGTAAAAACCTTGTGTTTGAAAGCAATTTTTTAATTTATATGAAGAAAAAAAATTTTTTTGGTGATATCGTCATATATGTATTTATTTTATTTTTATTTATTTAAGTAAAACTTTAATATTAATAGTTAGTAGCAAAAAAAATTTTTTAAGGCACAATTTAATTGTGAATTTATTTGTGAATTAAATGTCTTTCAATATTAAAGAATGAAAGTTAAAGCCTGGTCAGTTTTAAGTTATTTTGAATTTTTTGTTTTATTTTCGAATTGGTTATGAGATTGTAATGGTGAAAAAATCTCAGCTTAAATTTTTTGCACATCCCTAAATTACGTAAACATGGTTTTTTATTTTTGTTTCTCAGTCTGTCTGTTTGTCTTTTTCTGAGTGGAAATACATAATTTAAATTTTGGTATACGAGTAATCTTTAAAGAAAGTAAGCATCTTATTGTTTTTTAGCGATATCGTTTCAGAAGAAGGAGGTGGAGATTGTAGTTTATGTAATATTTTAACTTGGGTGGGGTTCGGTGTCGTTTGGCTCCATTTGATTTGAAAAAAATAAAAATTACAGATAAAAAGAATACATTTTGTTTAGTAGATTTTAAAAAGAAAAAATCCGAAAATATTTATTTTTGCAGAGAAAAATAAAATTAAAAGTCGAAAAAACACTATGTTTTTAGGTTAAGTAAAAGACCAGATTTTGCGACGTTGTCAGATCGAAAAAAAGATTTAAATTAGCTTTAAAGCATTGTGGATTAAATATTATTACAAAAATTAAAAAAAAATCAAAAAGGTAAAAAATCGATAAATTAAGTTATCGTCTTTTTTTATTTTGTTCGACGGCACATTTATGCTAAAGAAAATGTTTAATTTAATGAGGAAAACCTAACGAGAACTAACCAGCACTAGGTAATAGTTTGGAATTGTTGTTTGTTAGTATTGGTTTGTTTTTTCTATAAAAAACTTAACTGGTAAATGGAATAAAACAACCTTCAATAATAACAAATTATTAGAAAACGTTTGGCAACATTAGTTATTTAATGAGAAAAACGTCACAGAACGGCATAGTATTATCTCTTTGTAATGTATTCTCTCTCAGTTTTTTCATGTTAGTCGTCCATATTACTTTCGTATATTTTATATGGAAAATAAAGATTTTTTTATTTTGTGATAAAGTAAGTGAAAAATTATTTTTTTCAGACCCTATGTGTTTATTATGGTGTAATAAATGAGTGAAAAAAAAATACAAAAATATTGTTTAAAAATGGAGTTAAAGTACACCAAAGCCATTCGTGTGTTATCTTTTTTTTAGTTCAAAAAATGTTAAAATCGTATTATTTTTTGTATTATACCCAGTTTAACATAAAATTGGTCAGAGATTAATTTTTTTCGTACTTTTAAATATAAATTATATTATTAAATTGCATTAGGAACATTAACATAACAAAAAAATACCAGTTTTAGTTTAATTTATATAAATTTTTAATATGTAATAATGGATTTAATTTTTGGAACTTTCACACGGATGGATTAATCATTAAATCATCATACTGTACCGGTTTCGTAACTCTTTCTTTCATCTCCAAACAATGAACTCACTTGGATTTATAATAGTGATTATTTAAAACTGTATTTGATCGAGTAAATTATTTTTATTAAATTGTGTTAATTTTATCTAAATCCTATACCAAAAGACTTTATTACATCTTTCATCAGTTATTTTAATTATTCTATATTTTATTGACAAACCCAATGAAAATTAACAAATCTTAATTTTAAAATTACACAGAAATGTATAAAAAAATAAAATAGATGGCTTAGTCTGGCACATTAATACTTGACCAAAATTCTGCCAGTCCTTGATCGAAAAGTCCTTTGTTGCTAAGCTCATGATTTTTTTTTGTTTTTAACATAATTGACATTGAATTGTTATAATTATTCGGTAATTGTCTCGAAAGTTGCCTCCTCTCTGATTTTGACCAAATTTGGTATACGGGGGTTTTTTGAGGCGCTGATTACGAAACTGAAAAAATATTTTTTCAGCAACGTTTCGTTTTCGAGATATTTATCATCACAGTTAAAATTAAACTAACCTCATTTTCACTATATTCCCCCTTCTTTTTATATACAATTCTTGATTTTTACACTAAAGTGGCACACAATATTTTATAAACATCTTTTAAAACCTTGTATTTTTATTTATTTTACACCTTTTTTTCACTGAATTCGAACTTTCAAGTTCAAAGCAGCAGTCATATTTGTTTACAAAAAGTGTAAAATACATAAAAAACAAGTTTTAAAAGTTGTTTGTGAAATATTGTGTACCAATTGTGTAAAATCAAAATTCTGTAAAAAAGAAGGAATTTGTAAATAGAGTTAGTTTGATTTTCAACTTTGATGATGAATATCTCAAAACGAACGTTGCCGAAAAATATTTTCAGTGTAATCAGCGCCCAAAACCCCGATCAGTCAAATCGGAGAGGAGGCAACTCGAGGCAATTACCATAACAATAAGGAATAATTGTTTAGAAAATCATTAAAAAATACAAGAAATAATAGAGTAAAATAAAAAAAAACTCACGCCTAACGAGTACCAGCAAAGGACTTTCATACTCGTGGTCTGACAAAATTGTGGTCAAGTATTATTGTGCCAGAACAATTCTATTCAAAAGTGGGATAAAAACCAAAAAAATTGACATTTAATTTTTTCCTATACCCTATATAGAAAATTTATCATTGCAATAAATATTTATCATATATATTTTGAGGGTGGTCTGGCAAACAGTTATATCAAAAATAGGGGTACCAGATTAATTTTTTTTAATTCTTCTGATCAAAACTCCTTTGAATAGTAAAACATTGTACTTATGTTTTATATTTTTAATTTTACAAAAAATTAGAAAAATAATTTATTTAAAAAAATATTAGTGTCAAGTATTAAGATGCCAGATTAATTCTTTTCAAAAGTGGGATAAAAACCAAAAATTTTGATCCTAAATTTTATCTTATACTTTATATAGAAAATTTATCATTGCGATAAATATTTTGAGGGTGGTCTAGCAAATAGTAATAATAATAATAATAATAAATGTCTTTTATTTAGGAAAAAAATACAATTCTTTTTTTTACAAAATCAATTAAAAATGGCAGTAGATACAAGGCGCAGTCTAGCCAGAGAGGCTACTCTACTGAACCTTGCACCACTGTGGATAAAACTAAGCAAATAACATCTTAAGAAATATAATTAATAAATATGCACGTTATTTTTTGCGAATATAAAAATTATACAAAATTTACAGACAAAACTAATTAAATACTAACCGCTCTCACCGCAAACATTGGGGAAGGAATAAAAGAGTTAAAATAAGGAAGAATTGAGAAAAAACTGTCAATAAAAGAAAAAAGTATTAATTATCTGAATTTTGGAGATTAAGCAAATATTTTTTAAAAACCAATTTAAATTTACATTCATCAAGTAACAAGTTCATTAGGTAAAGAGTTATAAATCTTAATTGCATTGTAAGTGAATGACCTTTGAAACATGGCACTCTGATGGCTGGGCAACGTCAATCTATTTCCAAACCTTATAAACTTACTTTTTTTAAACACAGAGGTAGAGCGGGATTTTTTAAAACTTTTATCAAAAAATTACCCAAATGTAAAATTCTGCGATTGTTCATTTTAAGCCAATTAAGTTGCTTAAAAGTAAAAGAAATATGATCAAATTTTCTTAATCCAAAAATAAGACGTGAACATGTATTTTGAACCTTTTGTATGCGGTTTTTATCCAAATTGTCAAGGCAAGGACCATAAATAAAATCACAGTAGTTAAAAAATAGACAGAACAAGTGACTCACAAAGCATTTTTCGCATTTCAAAATTAAGTATATGACGGTTGCTATACAACATTTTCAATGATAAATATGATCTCTGAAGCAAGCCCTTAACATACTCCCGAAACCTCAGCTCCGTATCCAAAACCAAACCTAAGTTCTTTGCAGACCTAACAAAAGGAAGTTTTACTCCGTCAAGAGTTATATTAACATTACGACTCAAAAATTCTACGCTGTTCTTGGTACCAAAAAGCAAGAAGAGAGATTTTGAAGGATTTAATTTTAAGTTGTGTTCCATAGACAGCTGACTTAAGATACGCAAATCTTCATTGACTAAGTCTGATGCCTGTAAATAATTTCGATGGTCAAAGTGAAAGTATATTTGCGTATCGTCCGCATAAGCCTGAACCTTGCAATGTTTTATTGACCCCAAAATATCAGAAGTGTAAATTATAAACAGATAAGGGACAAAGTATGGAACCTTGGGGCACACCAGAAAACTTAAATCTGTTCAGAGAAGTTGTTATTACAACAAATTCTCTGAAATCGGTTAGAAAAGTAGGATTTAACAAGACTTAGCGATGATTCATGAAAACCATAATATTTTAACTTGGCAAGCAGTAGTTCGTGATTCAGCGTATCAAAAGCCTTTGAAAAGTCTAAAAGAACCAATATGCTGCTTAACTTCTTATCGATACCCGTAATTATATCATCAGTGACATTAACCAATGGCAAAGTTGAGCTGAGATGCTTCGAAAAGCCAGATTGATTAACCGAAATAATATTATTATTAATACAAAAATTGAACAATTGGCGGTTTAAAAATTTTCAAAGATTTTAGAAAAGGTTGGTAAGATACTTATAATTCTAAGATCGTTAAAACTTAATGGATTTTTTATTTTCGGCAAAGGTCTGCCTATAGAAATTTTCCACTGATCTGGAAAGTAATTAGCTTCGATACAGTAATTAATTATGTGTGTAAGGTACTGGTCAAGATAAGGACTACATAATTTTAACATTTTTGGAGATATACCATCCACGCCAGACGCATTAGTTTGAAGAGAATGAACTATATTGTGAATATCTGCAGTCTGAGCCAATTTAAAGGAAAAATTTAATTCCTCATTAAAAATGTTATTATTATAAAAATTACTTTGGAACTACAGTCAGAGATATTTTGTAGAAATACACCAAAAAAATCATTAATATCATTTGGATCAGATAACTCCTCAGGGATACTTGAATCTTGACTTGAACATATACGAAATGATCTTAAGGAGTTCCACGTTTTTCTAGGATTACGTTCCACACATATAGAATTTAGATATTGTCTTTTTTCCCTCCTTACCATTGAAAGGGTAAAGTTGCGTAGCCGTTTATAGTTTTCCCAGTCATGAACCGTTCTAGTTCTTTTAAATTCCCGCAATGCACGATCCCTTTGCTCCATGAAAACCTTCAGATTTGCTGTAAGCCACGGGGCTTTTGGTTTGGTAATTTTGGCCCCACGAAGTGGCGCATGCTTGTTAAATAAAGAAAGAACTAAGTTATTAAAAAGGGTAATTTTGCTATCAATATTTTGTTCATAAAGTATATCATTCCAAGGAACTAAGTGAAGATCACGAAGAAATAAGTTTAAATTAAAGTTATTAAAGTTTCTATAAGATATCATTTTGGGTTTTAAGTGAGCTTTCTCAATTTTCAAAATACAGTAAACCAAACTATGATCCGAAATATTATGAGCCGACACTACTCCAACCTCACTTACTAAGGACTCATCGGTAATAAATATCGGATCCAGTAAAGTACCACCAGTTCTAGATATTCTGGTCGGTTGATTTATTATTTGTACAAAGTTATAATTTTCAAAAGTGGGACCAGAGGATTATCCAAATTTAGAAGATTTATATTGAAATCACCAAGACAAATTATTTCATCCACGGTAGGATACAACGTAGAAAAGATATTATCAAAGTCATTAACGGTTGTATTAAAATTAGTGTTTGGTGTGCGATAGAAAACACAAAAAGCATAATACATACATTTAATTTTAACTTTAAAGATTAAAAATTGGAGAAAATATGTAACATCAAAGTCAAAATTTATAACCTCAGGAATCAAATTGCTTTTAATGTAGGCTGCACACCCACAACCCCTACCCACTCTATCTTGTCGAATCAGACGATAGTTAGGAATTGCAAAATTAGTTACGTCATCAGCCTCAGAGAGCCAAGTCTCAGTAAGAAGCACTATATCAAAGTCATAATCTCCAACCAACGTTACAAATTCGTGAAAGCCTGTAAAAATAGACCGTATGTTCAAATGAGCAATTTTAAATTTTGAAGCAATCATAAGGCAACCTTCCTCAAATGTGAACAATGAGTAACCAGTAATAATTATAATATCTCTATATAATTATAAGTAATAAAGAAAAAGAGTCGCATAAAATAACAAATATGTGAATTAAAGTAAGCTTTACAAGACCCAAGAACACCCCGTGTGTAAAAATAAATAATTAAATAAATAAGTGATATTGTGGACTCTATTAAGTTAGTGAGACTATCAAAATATTAAAACATTTTAACAAAAAAATCTATAGGCTTATAATAATTAACCCTTAATTAAAAACAAGTATTTATTGGTAAAACTACTAAATAATAACACATTTTTATGTAAAGGAAATAATATTTATACCGAGCTCATGTACTATATGCAATTAAAACCCCACAAACCTTTTCAAGCCTCTATCTAAAAAAACAGAAATAAACATTAAATTGAGGCAAACATTTATAAATGACAATATTATCATATCAACTTAAGAAATTTAAACCTTTCTCAAGTTTATGTTTTTTTTAATCAAAACTCAGACTAAATATTCAAAAAAAAAACAGTATTTACCGATTTGATATATTGGACTTCATAGGTACATAAAAAAAAAATATAGAAATTCCAAAACAAGATACTCTTGAATCAGTGGCAACAAAACAAATGGTGCTTAAATACATAAATTTTGCCAAGTAAAGATACCCTACTGAATGTCACTCCTATTGGAAATCAAAACTTTTTTATTTTTATCGGCATCAAAATAATAGATCCTACCGCCCGATGACCAAGCATTTTTACCAAACTTTCGTTTAGCAGCAACTAACAAATTATACCTGTCACGAGTTAAGTCTTCGTGTATAACCACACCAGTATTTTTTAGCATTTTCTTCGCAGCCACGACTTCATTTTTTGAAATTGGACAAAAAACGCACTAAGACTGTGGATCGCGCACTATTTTCACCTTTACCTTTAATAAGAAAGGCAAAATCAAAATCACTTATAGAACACCGAATTTTCAGTCTATCCTCCAAAAAAGTCGCGATATAGTCGGCCAAATTATTCTCATTATTGATATTAAGACCACAAACTCGTAGGCAGTTGCGTCTGGCATTTTGTTCCAAAACATCCAGACGTACTTGAAGGTTGGCTAAAGACTCAGAGTTTTTTGTAACTGTTGTGGTAAGATTTCCTAATGAAGCGCAAAAGGAAGTGATTTTCTCCTCTAACTTACTTAATTTGGCATCCATTTTCGCCTCAAATTGAGACACGAAATTTGTACAGACCCTGGTAATTAGCTTCTCGGTTTCATCGGAATCTGACTTGCTGGAACCTCGTGTCATTTTCACAACCACTGGTTTAATGTTAATAGCTGCGCGCAAATACACTTTATTAAAATTAAGCTGTAAAACAAATACGTCCTAAATAAGGAACTTTAAAAGCATACAGATAAATGCGCACAGGTAGAATAATCAAAACACATATAGGCAAAACAATTATTTTTGAAAAAATACCACCAAATACTGAAAATTTAGGGGAGCGCTCGGAACGTGCACCCACTCACACGAACATCTCGGTGTCTTTTGTGTGTGTGGTGTGTGGTGTGTCAATAATAGGGATGTCAAACTTAAATTTTTATATTCTACTAATCAAACTCTTTTACGACGGTCGCCGCTTGGACTATATTTTGTTTTATTGACATATGACCTGAAATTAATTCCATAGTAATTTTTCTTACATTTAAATAAGAGAATATCATATTCATTACACAGGTCCACAAAAAAAAGGTTGTGTGTGCTGGATGTCAGACTAAGTTTTTCTTACGTATTTTTTGCCGCTGAACACAAATCTGAAGTCAAAATTGGGAGTCAAACAGAAAAAAAATGGAGAAAAACTCAAAAAACTGACACGGTACATTTATCGGCAGAAACCAGCTACCACGGAATGTTTGGACTACGACTATATAAACTATAAGAGATACAAAAAAATATATATAAAACAAAAAGAGAGGTTTTTAATTGTCTATACAAAAAGTTATATGAACATTTTTAATAAGATAAATAAATAAAGGAGATATTAACAAAAATGTAATTTTAACCAAAAATTTCGGTTTTTTGATTATAACTCGAAAAATATTGCATTTAGACAAAAATATTATATAATTTAAATTAAAGACTTTATTTTGGTAGGTACTTTTTGGTCGAATATGATGGGATAATTCGAATTAAAATAATTGATAATCCGATTTTCAAAAAACCGCTATCATGCGTTACAGATTTAATTTGAATACGAAAAATAAAAATTAAATCAAAAAAAATTAAATCTGAATAATCGCATGATAGCTTATTTCAATAATCGGATTATCATTTTTTAATGTTTACCCACATTTTCTTTAATAAAAGTGGCAATGTTTAAAAAAATACTAAAATTAGATTCGTAAATCAAGGGCGGAAATACCTCTTTGTTATGAAGGGTGCTTTTGGGAAATACATAATAAATTTATTTTATTGATATTCGCTAAATTTAGTGTCGTTAAATGAATGAGATTGGCAAAATTAAAAGTATACTTTTTTACAGTGAGCATAATAATGTAAAATAATTGTGACATACTTGTCAAGAGGTTCATTTAATTAAATTATTTAATGCAAGGAAATAAAAAGTGAAGTTTCAAAAACTCCACCCGAACATGGAATACATTTTGCATATTGTTTTTTAGGTATTTAGGTAATTCCGTTTTTTAGCACTTGTATACCATTTGGTATTAAAAAAGCATAAACAATCTTTTTTAAATAGTCTAACAGAAACATATTGTGACCATGGTTCTATGGAGCCACCAAAAGGAGCCATTCCTACCAACTCATCTTTTTGTTTTGTTTGCTGCAAAAATTTAGCGACTAATTTTTGGATTCATTGCTAAAATTTGTTTTCAGCATTTCTTAGTACGATATCCCATTTTAGGTGTTGTAAAAATATCTTTTGTAATGAATTGACTTCTGGGAATTATTTTAATTTCGGGCTTTTCATGAGACAAGTACCTGACGTACTAAGATTTTGCAGTTTCATTGGTAAAAAATGAACATTTATGAGAAAAAAATTATACTCTTAAAAAATAATATTTTCTCCTAATTTTTTTTTCATTTCCACAAAAAATAATATCTTAGCTTCATATCCTTCTTTTAATCATCTAATAAAAATATTATTTTTTTTAAATCCTTTGATTATTAGTTTTTTTTACAACTTCCAACTGTTTGGCGCGATTTCTAACATTTATTACAGTAGCTTTTCTAACAGATTCAAGCGCTAAAACTGTAACAACGTCATTTAATTCATATTTCTTCTTTTCTGTTTTGAATTTGAAAACCAAGCCACATGTTTGAAACGTTCTCACTAAATTGTTTCATGACGTAGCGGTATGATACTAGACCATCTTCATAACACTGTACTATAAAAACCTAGTGATGAGTAGATAACATTTCCATGCTATTTTACATTTTACGGTAAATAATAGGACATTTGCACATACTTTTATTATTGGCTAAACATAGCCCTTTATACTCAACACTTCTGCCAAATTATTTTTATTTCATTATGAATTTTATAACAAGCATTTAAAATTCAAATATAAAACGTTTGCACGAAAACCATATTCACGTCACGAATAGCTAGCCACACATATTTACAATGCCTGGTCGACACAAGGTACTGCGGCTAAGTTCCAGTATTACATTTCAGATGAGAGCGAAGTGAAAAGAATATCAAGCGGAGCTGCTATTCTATATTAAGAAGTTTATCGGATATTAGAAATTATTATGTTTTCTGGTAAGACTTGTGATAGAGAAAATTGATGTAAAACGTTTAGTTTTTATATATTTTATCCTCGAAGTTTAATTGACATACACCCTATATAAAAAAATTCGAATTGTAAGGTTTTTTTAAGGTACCCCTGGTAAAAATTAAAAAACAATTTTTTTGTATTTTTTCCTGCAAATTTTAAGTGATTTGGGATTTAAATAAATAAAATAAATGATTTTTAATAAAAAAAACCCAAAAATTACATTATTAAAAAAGAGCCTGTTTTAGACTAAAATTTTTGGTCATAATCACATTTTCGTTTAGTTAGACAATCTGAATTGCTCTATTTTTTGTTTTATAAATTTTTTTTGGCAACTGTTATAGGTTTTGAGATATCGTTTAAATTCAAACTAACCAGGTGCCTGTTTATAATAAATTCCCAACAAGTAAACTCCAAATTACTAGAAAATTGGTTACCCGAATATTATAGGACTTTAAGAATCGGTAAAACGTACAGGTATTCTATTTAATATATATATTCTTATATATATATATATATATAATATATATATATATATATTAAAATATATATATATATATATATATATATATTTTATATATATATATATATATATATATATATATATATATATATATATATATATATATATATATATATATATATATATATATATATATATATATATATATATATATATATATATATATAAGACTCTATATGGGTTTGATGTGTTAGTTTAAGCCTAACTATACCTACTCTTTAAATCTTTTTACATTTTCTAAGACACTCGTATACCATAATAGGAAGTAAAAGTCTGTTAAAATTTTAAAGTATACTATTGTTAAAGGCAAAAGGTACTTAACAGTCTTTGGTTTATTTACTATTTTCTAATTAGATTTATTTATTTCTGTTGGGTAAGTGTTTAAAATTTGCAATATGCTATAAAACCGGGCGATATCATCAGTTGCATTCAATTAGATATGATTTAGCATTTTTTTTCACAAATAACATAAAAATGCAACAATACAAAAGACGTAATTTGGTTTTGAATCAACGTTTTTAAAATAGATTGGCATAACTAATGATGTTAATCATTAAAATAATGTCGACACTTGTATTGAAAAACACGGTAACTGGTACATGGGACTATTGAATATCTAGCCGGGAAGGAAAAGTATACAGTTCCCTGTTTGTTTCCAGAAATAGTTTACACTATTTCACCTTTTTTTCTTACGTACACCTAATATACACATTCAGCCTGCGGAAAGTCTAAATTAGTGTACACTATGTCTGAATAAAAACATACCTTAAGTGTTGAAGCTATTTTTGCGGAGTTTTAAAAAGTTAAATTCGTTTCTTTTTGACTTCCGGGCAGTAAATTGGGAAGATGAAAAGCTACAGGCTTTTTCCGAAAGGGGAGGCTGGCAGCGCTGTATCTAGTGACTTTTCCCCTCGGGGATCAAGGAGACTCTCCCATAGTGGAGTCCTTTTTGGGCTAAGCGCTGTGAAGGGGAATTCCCTATAAACTGTCCCTTCCTTTTTTTTTGTGGGGGCCGAGGTCCCTTTTAAAAAATGGCGGAAGGTGGATGCGCGCACACAGGAAGGGGCGCACTGACAGAAAGCGGTTATACGTAATACCAGTAGCAGTTCCTGGTCGGGCCACCATTATTTGTGCTTTGCATAGATAAGAAATTTATTTGAAAAGTTAATATTATTTTTGAGAAAAATTTCCCTGGGAAACTTACTTGTGGCCTCCGCAAAGCGTGTTGGAAAGGGAACAGATTCTTAGTGGCCACGTGATGGTTCAGACAGACACGTGGCCACCCCTAATGACTGGGAAAGGATCCCTGGGTCCAGAGAAAAAAAATATTAAAACCAACCAAAGTTGAATTCTGTTAAACATAATGAAGGTCATCTTTTGGGTATTTCTCCTTCGGTTAGAAAAAAATGTTTTAAAAAAAAGAAGTTTTATGAATAATTAATAATATCAATATCAATAATACTTTTAAAAATTTATATTTTATTTTATTGATTTTTTAACCTTTTGCTGTCCTTAAGAGAACTGTCTCTTATAGCATCAGAAGTTTTAAAATTTTTTTACCAGTTTCTGTTTGACTTCAGAAGAAAAAGTCCGCGATAAAAAGCTGTTTTTTTCGGAAAGGACGGTTGTACAACTGTTTTTTTCCCCTTGGGGATCAAAGAAAGACTCACGCCAATTGGTGGGTCCTTCCTCTGGGAATAGGCGCTGTGGGCGAAAATTTCTGATTGGGGTTTTTTCCGTTTTTGTGTTGGGCACGGGGTTTTTTTACAATGGCCGAAGATGGATGCGCGTGCAAAAGCATCAGAACTGACACAAACCAATTATGCGGGTCCGGGGGCAGTCCTTGATTTGACCGCCAATATTTGCCCCTTTTTTGTTAAAATTTTTGGGAAAAATTTTAATTTGTAAAAAAATTTGGAACCGGGGGTTTTTGGAAAACCCCTATGTTTTGTCCAAATTTTTCTCAACTTAGATTTTTTTCTTTTTTTGTCATGAGAGACAAAATTGACCACAGACGAAAAAAAATATACGCAGACCACAGGGGAGATCCCCTTTTTTTGTGAAAAGGGGTTTTTTAGAATCTTAAAATAAAAGAGAAAACAAAAAAAAAACGTAACAAAATTTTTTTTTATTTCATATTCCGGAAAAGAAAAAATTTCCCCAAAAATTTTCTATTTTTCTTAAATGCACGAATCGCTCTTTTACATGCTTGGTTTTTTTTTCAAAATTGGAAAACAGGTAATCTACATGCGTTCCCCTTAAAACTCTTGGAGGTTTTCGCCCCCAAAATTTTTTGTCTAAGTAATTGGGGGGTTAACACTAAAAAAATTTTAAAAAATTTTTTTGGCCGGTTGCCCAAAAAATATCTTAAGTAGACCTTTATTAAGAACCCCTTTTAAAAATTTAAAGGGAACCCAAAATTTTTTTCGCTTTCACCATTAGTTTTTTTTTGCAACTTAACTAAAGTACTTAGAAAGATGGCAACTTTTCCCCGTTCTTTTTTTTTATTGTTGGCCTTTCCCGGGAAAAACCAGAACTAACTGATATTAGATCTTTCCTTTTTTTAGCTTGTGTGTCATTGAATGATATTAGAAAAAAACCCCCTTGATTCTTTGTAAAAATTAAAAAAAAAATTTTTTATTTTATGGACAATAAAATTTAAAAAACAGTCGTTAGTTTATGATTTTTTTTTTAAAATTTATAACAATATAGGAAAAAAAGATCAAGGGGCGCCTTTTTTTTTAATGGGGAAAGGGAAAATTATTTCAATATGAAATATAAACACAAATACATCATTAAAAAAAAATTTTTTTTTTTTTATTGAACAAATTAAATATTCCCCAAATTTTCAAGTAAATACTTAAAATTTAAAAGCTAATACAAACTTGTCATGTTTAAAAAAAATATCTTGATTTGCTCCCCAATAAGCTGAGCACTGTTGGTTTCGTTAATGTAAACCTTTTTTTAAAAAAGTAAGATTATCCCCCTCGTCAAAAAAGTTCCCCTTTTTAAAAAAAAACAACAATGTCCAAAAAAAAAAAAGGTAAATAAATCTCCCCAAAAATTCCATAAGTAATAAAAATTCCGTTTTCATTTTTCTTTTTGGGAAACTAGTTTAAAAGCATTTATAATATCACAATCCAAAACACCATTGTTTAATTCGTTTTTATATAATTTTTATCAAATTAATTATTTGAAACTACAAACAAACGAAAAAAAAAAAAACAATAAAAAAAAAAATTTGTCAAATGTCAACTTCCCCAAATTTCTTAAAAGGGTCAATTTTAATACAAAAAAACCCCTTAAAGTTAAGGGACCATTAAGGACCAATTTCAAGGTGCAAGAAACATTTGAAACTTAAAAGGGGGGGTTAATGCTTAAAAAACTTTAAAAAGTCCCCAAAAATGTTGGGGGAACCCCAAAATTGGGCCCCTGATTGAATCGTACCCATTCCCGAGACCTGTGCAGAGACTTAAAGATTTCAGCTCCAAAAATTGCTATCGGAAATGTTAAATTAAACCTATTATTTTGTGGTATGACTTTATATTATTATTTAAAAAATTTTTGCATAAAAAAATTTAAAAATTTTGACTATAAAAAAATCCGAGTGAAGTAAAATTTTAATATTAATTTGCTTTTTTTTGGGGGGGTAATTTCTCCCAATTTATGGCTTTGATACTAATATATTGCGGTTAATACAATTTAA
>JAHBCN010007568.1:0-42712 GCA_019359885.1 Listronotus oregonensis | reverse complement strand
TTATGCTGGATTTAAATGCTGCAAGATTGCAATCAGATTTTACAAATATGTCACCTCCCCAGTTTGATACCAAACAAATGACTTAATGATAATACCCGATTGGAGCTGATTAGTTTATGGTTTCTCTAAAAAAAACCTACTAATGACAAAAAAAATTTTTATAGGTAGATGTTACTGACAATGTATTTTGTATCCTCCTTTTGTTCTGTTTTTTTAATAAAAAAAGACGATGTTAGAATGAATACGTAAAAAAATTTTTTTTACTTACTGCACGTTCCGTACAAAAATGTTTTTTTTGCCTTATTGTATAAATAACTATTTATGTTTAAAATTTCTAGATTTGCTAATATATTTTTTTTTTTAGCCTTTTTTTTTAAAAAAATAGTAAATTTTTTTGTAAAAAATTTTATTGTATTGTATTGTATTGTAAAAAGGGGGGTCGCTCGGCTCTAGTGTAGCCCTCCTTCACTTCGACCTAAAGAGATCTTTTGTGAATACCCTTCGTTGTTTAGTGCCCGGAATTTCCCCTATACCTTTAGCAAAGTTCAGGATACTACGCGTTGCAAGCTGAATAATATTTTGGGGAGTAGGATATGCCCCTTCGAGGTATTTAAGCCGTTTTTCGGGTCAGTTCTCTGTATTCACAGAGAATGTTTCCCCCATTTCGTTTGCCTCGTGACAAAACCGACTTGTTCATCCTCGCTTTCCCAACAAACTAACCAGAACTTATTAAAAGTAACGCTCTAAAAGGGAGTTTATTTACACAGGATTAAAATTTTTTTGGGTTTTGGAAAGGGAAGATTCCGGGGGGCAACAGGTTCTATAGTCTGGATGCTCTAGGAAGGGGGGAAGAAAAAAAAGTGGTATGTTCGTGGTATCTCAATTGGGGACAAAAAAGGATGCATAAAAGTGGCTTTTTGGTTGGGAGCTGCCAAAAAAAAAAATATACTGGCCAGATATTCGGAGTAAAAGCTGTTAAACAAACCAATTAAAACGACAGATCCCCACAGCCATTTTGGGGGGCAAAGAAGGATTCTTTACTGTATTCGTGGGCTTATCAATAATATATAGCGTTTCTTTAAATAGAATAGGAAATGCTAAGAGTTGTAGAAGACGCCATTTCCCAAAGATAATAACAATATTTTAAAGATGGTCTGATCTGGGATACATACAAAGAATACAGATTAGAAGAAAAGAAATATTTTTTGCCTTCGTTGACATGAATATAAAAACTTTAAAAAGGGCAATTTGTTTAAAAACCCCCTAATAATTAACCAAATTTTAAAAACCCATAAATGCCAAAAAATAAACACATTTTGTCATTTATAAACACATCCAAAAAAAACCCGACAGAGAAGTACCCATACAAGTTCTGAGAGCAAAAGCAGTTAATCTGGGCAAGTGTTCTACTTATGTTTTATGCCCCCCCTAAACTTAAAAAGCTTGGTCAAGAGAAACAAAAGCAAAAAAGGGAAAATAAAGGATAAATGTGTCATGTTCATGAAATCCTTTAAAAAATTTAGGCATAATGCGAAACTCTAAATGGGTATTAAGAAACAACAATAAATCTAATAAACTTGCAGTAGTAGATGGTCAACATGCTAACCCTTTTTTTTAGCTATTCTAATATACCACATTAAAACAAAAAAAATTATTAAAAAAAATGTAGTTAAAGAAAAGGCGAAGAAATCCCTTTTTATTTTTTTTTACAAATTTTTTTAATTGTTTTTACGTGGTAAAAAAAAAAAAACAAAAAAAAAAAGTTTAAAATATAAAGATATACCAACGGATATTTTATTTTCATAGGCCTACGTTTTTGTCGCTTTTAAAACAAAACTTGGATTATATAATAATTTTTTTTCCCGTATTGCAAATCATCCCCTAAAGTGTAAAAATTGTTTTCATATTTAAAAAAAAAAAAATTTTACGAAAACTTATACACCAAAAAAATTAAAGAAAACGTCACATATTTGAGCATATCTTTTTTATCATAAAAAAAAAAGTAATTTTTTTTTAGTTCAAAAAAAAAACATGGGGTTTTTCCAGATAAAACCCTCTCTGTTACCGTAATATAAAACGTTGCTTCAAGCTTTTAGTTAAAATAAATCAGGAAAAAAAACCTTGCGAAGGCGTAAAAAATTTTTTTCAAGGTGCAGTCAAAGAAAGGGGGAAAAAAAAATCGAAAATAACACTTCTCGAAATATTCCGGGAATTCCCCCCAACCCCCCTGGGGACGGCAAAGAATTATATAATCCCCCCCCCCTCCAGTGTCACCCCCCTTTCCCCTTTTTTTTCCCTTTTTTTTTCCACATTTCGGATAAGAGCCAAGTTGCGAGACGAAAGTGCATGACGTTGGGGTTCTTTTC
The DNA here is from genome assembly GCA_019359885.1 of Listronotus oregonensis. Taxonomy (NCBI): domain Eukaryota; kingdom Metazoa; phylum Arthropoda; class Insecta; order Coleoptera; family Curculionidae; genus Listronotus; species Listronotus oregonensis. The sequence goes on along the minus strand of JAHBCN010007568.1, from coordinate 40,346 downwards.
ATCTTTTTTTCCCCATACATTAAATCGTGTCTAAAAGATTTGGTAAAGGCGGATCGAAAAAAAATTTTTAACTTTGTCATAGCATTTTTTTTTCAGAAGATTTTTAGCTTTTTTCAAGTTGTTTGACAATTTAAAGATATATATATATATATATATATATATATATATATATATATATATATATATATATATATATATATATATATATATATATATATATATATATATATATACATATACAGGGTTTTTCATTAATGTCTGTAAACCACGTGCCAAAAAAAGTTGCGGGTTGCCTATTCAGAGGTTGCAAAAAATTTAATAAAATATCCCAGAAATACTCATTGGCGCCGTGCATTTTAAAATCGATTTTTAAATGTAAAAAAAATTTTTTTTTTTTAAGGTTAAAAAAAATTTACCATTTATCTTTTTTTTTAAAAATTGTAATTTGAACCAAGTTATTACAGTTTTTTTTGGGAAATTTTTTTTTATGCTTTTTTTTTAAGTCTCTTGTTTGTCAATAATTTAGTTTGCTAGATTTGGGGAAAAAAAATGTTAGTCAAGGAAACGAAGTCATGCACGAGGTATTTTTTGGAGTAAAATGGATTTGAATGGGTTTTTTTTTTATTGATCGACGTCTACAAACTTTGTAAAAAAAATTGAATTATTGGAATAGAAAAATTTTTTTTTCTGCTTAAAAAAAAAGCATTTTAAGGTTTGCAGTTAGGAAAAAAAAATGTATAACTGGGTAAATAATGATAAAAATGAGAATTTGATACTCGGGGGTTTTTAAGGTGGCTGACATGCCGAAATGACATTGGCGGGTCTACGGAGTACCTGGTGCGCGCGGGAGGATATGTAAACGTTAACTGGAATTTTACCACAGTTTGACTGACATTAGCAGGATTTGTTGTAAAATTTTTAGAAGATGACGTTTACACCATCCTTACCGCACCAGGTTCCGCAGGCCCTTGCCAATGTCTATTCGTGTTCAGGACCTCGAAAACCCCTGAGTAACAAATTCGATCCCATTTTCATCATTATTTATAATTTTTTTATAATTGCTAATTTTAAAAGGGCTTTTTTATAAGGCACAAAATGCAGTTTTTTTCCCATTAGTTAAATTTGTTCGCAAAGTTTTTTATATGTTCATACGAATTGAATGCAAGGAACCGCATTCAAATATGTTACTTACAAAAATACCTCTTAAGGCCATTTTCTGTGACTATTAAAAGTCATGTTAACTTGTAGTTTACACAATTTATTTATATTATTTAAAAAAAACTACTTGACTTAAAATGGTGGGCATTATTAGATTTATTTGTATTTTTATTAATAAATTAAATGTCAATTATTACATAATAAAAAGAAATTAGGATAATTATTACATGCAAAAAAGAAATTAAGATGCAACAATCTACAAAAATTCCAATTATTTAAATTTATACTAAAATAAAAAGAAAGTATAGTTACATCACAATAAAATACAAGTAGTCATGCACAAACATTAAAATGTAATAAAACTTAAACAATAATTTTACAAATAGCTTTGCAGCCATGAGAGTCTTAGAGTATCTTTCTCTTTAAAATTTTTAAGTCAGTAATCAATAATGAAGTTGGTGCCCAGGTATTTTTTTAAGGAAAAAAAACTAAAAGTTATTGGGCAAGTATCATAATAACAAAGATAAGAATAATTTAATAAGCGAATAACAATTAACACTATAGCAAGTGTTCAAAATGTCTTCCTTCATTTTCTAGACATATGTTGACTCTTCTTTTTAAATTATCAAACACATTGTGAATCTGGTCAACTGTAATGTGTCCTATCTCGGCTCGAATTGCTTCCTCCAGTTCACCCAACATTGTGAGGTCGGGTTTCTGAAGACCTTATTTTTTAAATATCCAAAAAAAAAATCTAATGGCGTTAGATCTGGAGAAACAGGTTGGATACATCTTTGCTAATTATTCTATCTTCATAAAATTCGGCTATGTATTCCAAATGCCGAGCTGTGTGTGCAGGAGCCCCATCTTGTTGAAAGTAGCCCCTCTGAAGTTCCTCATCATCAAGTTGTTCAAAAAATTCATGCAGAATATTATGGTACCTTTTAGCATTTACTGTATCGTAAAAAATATTGGACCTATAATCCTTCTTCTCGAAATTGCTACCCAGACCCCTATTTTAATTGGGTTAAACTTGTTTCGATAAAGGTATGTGGATTCTCCGTGGCCCAAGTTCGGTAGTTCTGACTATTTACATAACCGGACAAATGAAACCATGCTTCATCAGAAAGAAAGTACGGTCCAAAACATCATCATTGTTAAGAATTTCATTAAACCATTGACAAAACTGCACCCTCTTTGCATAATCTGGTGGAAGGAGTTCTTGCAATTTTGTTATATGGATGCATTTCTAATTTTTTTTGGGAAAATGCTTTATGGCAAGTACCAACAGACATTCCTAAAAAATGTATGTCATTGTAAACATAAATTTCAATTTTTTTTTTAAAATAGTATCCTTAAAGGGGCTGAGTAGACAGCTTCTCTACCGATTTGTTAGGACTGTGCTCCATTCGGCACGCATATCTTCAAGGACAGGTTCTGTAAGCACGCTAGGCCTTCCAGTGGACTTTCCCTTACGTGCTTGTTTTCAAAACGATTGATTTACGTCTGTGATGAACAAATGTTTCATACTCAACAAGATTGTCAGGGAACCTTTCGCTAAACTGGTCCATGCAACTTTAGAATATGACCAAGATCCATCCTCATTACGAGTTGCACTTCTAAAATGTGCCATTATTATAAAGGCATCTTGTTCCGATTACATTTTAAAAAGTTTTCTAAAAAATAAAAAAACAGTTTTATTTACGTAACCTCAATAACAAAAACACATGTAACTTACCTTTAAAAACCCCGAAATATGCAAAGTAGCCCGAAAAGAACTGTTTTAAGCTTGTAAAGTTTGTTTTTGAAAATAATTTAATCAAAAAATCTAAAACTTTTCCAAATAAACTATCCAAAAACCAAATACGCCAACAATGACCGGTCTGTCAGTAATATCAGTCAAATCAGCTGTCAAACAGAGCTGTGTTGCCAACACTAATTTTTTTTTCCCCATAAAAGGTGTGTTCTTTTGACCATTAACCTGCACTGAATTTTTTTAAATTTTAACATTTTAGGAGGTTATTTAATCAGTAATTTTGACAAAAAAATTTTTGCTTTGTTCGGAGATTAGAAACTGGTAAATGGTCACAGAAAAAATAAACGTAGGCAAATTTCTAACTTTTTTTTAACTTGGCAACCTTGTAAATAGGAAAGAAACCAAGCAGTGGAGCCACTTTTACAAACCAAAATCGCGTGGTCACGTGGGTACAAACATTAATGAAGGCACTGTATATATATATATATATATATATATATATATATATATATATATATATATATATATATATATATATATATATATATATATATATATATATATATATATATATATATATATATATATATATAATTCTTTGTGTAAAAGGAAGAAAACTCCCCGTAAAAATAAAATATACACATATAGATCTTGTGACAAAGTATACTGGGCATTAAAACCTTTGGGTGTTTACTGTCACTTCACTTGTGACACATTATACTGTCATGTAGTATATGGCACCGCAGCCACTACACTACATGACACCTAAAGACCTGGGACCTGGGACCTCTACCATATGAGGCACTTTACTAAAAGGTCTTCGGGGCCCGTGGACTATGAAGTACACTCTGTATAGGACACATTATTACCCCTCCACATGGGGTAACATTTCCATTCCAGCCTTTAGACTCACATTTTGAACTGCCAACCCCGGACTTCCGGGCTTTCGGTAAATTACCTATTTATACTTTAAATATCTTGATTGTTATCTCTAGAAGTAATCTTTTACATAAGGTCGTGACGTTGTAGGGAGACGTAAAACTAAACAACCTTACGTTAACCATATAATGTTGATCGGGAAGGCAAGTGATTAAATTAGCAGTTTACCTGGTTTTGTTAATATAATGTTGGGTTACCTTAATTTTTTTTTTGACATCCCACGAAGGCCTATTCTGAACCTAAGTACCAAGTATTCTTGCTGGGTCTTTACATGTTTAACCCGTTTTATTCCACCATTCCGTCAGCACCGAAACATGCAAATATTGCATTTTATATAAAAATACCACTATGTGTAAACTAAGTCGTCATGCTTTTTGAACACCATGTTTTAAAAAAACTGCTATTGTTGGTACAGTTTGAATACACTTTTAAAAAATTATCAGAACCAAATGGGTGAAAGGCAACACTAACATCTTGGACTTTCATGGTATTTTTTTCAAATAGTACAGAACGTTTTAAATTTCTTCTTGCAAAGATTCCTTACCCTTACATGAGGTTACTGCGCAATTATAGGAGTACGTATAATCCCTTGTTTCGTACCACTGGAGTGAAAAAATTTGGTATAAGTATTGTACCATCATGCCGCAAAAAACCCTTTAACATATTTCTAGATGTGTGCCCAAAAAGGGATGTAAAATTTATTGAGAATAGGTTATCATTGTTGCCATGCAAAGGTAAGGTTTAACCCAAAACAATATCACCTTTTTTTAATACAAATAGAAATGGAAATACGTATGTTTATTGTTTAAAAAAGTAACAAAAATGAAAAATAGAAATTAACATATTTTTTAATATTTGCTTATATCCCGTGCTTATCAATTACATCTTGTTATCTTCGCGGCACTTAAAATTCAATTCTGGTATACTCTTCTGTTACCCCTTGTTGTATTGCATCATCTATACTTTCTCGTAGTTCTTTCTTGATTTCTGAGGCTAAAGTCATCTTTATACATAAATTTCGCCATTTCTCCCCAAACGTTCTCTGTTAGGTTGAGGTCGGGACTCTTTAAAGGCCAAGGGTAAAACATAGAGTTGATTTTCTTTAAGATAATTTTTTAACCATTCGAGCTTTATGTATTGGTGCATTATCCGAAAAAAAAAAATCAATATCATTTAACACCTTAACGAATGGTATCACGATTTTATTAAAAAAAATTGCGATATAACTCGCATTAACTCTCCAAAGACAATTGTAGTTACAACCACAATTGTCTTTGATCTCCTTTAAAAAAATTTGGGCAAACCCGTGGTCCCTAGCACTGATCCAGCCCCATACATTGATTAAAAACCGTCCACTTTCATTGGTTTTATATGTGTATTTTGCGTTGTACCCCATTTCCAGTAGGACTGTAAACGCGAATTTTTTCATTGTTACACGAATGAAAGATTTTTGTCTAAAATATAACATTCTCCCATAAATCATTTTCATATTCCTAGGCATATTCGACTTCCTTTGGTTGTTTATTTCTGTCAAGAATATCTTATTAAACCACATCGACTATTTATATCCGAGCTTCGAATTCTGCTTTCAGCCGTATTGGGCAAACTAAAGTTACTCCTTCCTTTGCTACAGTTGCTGTTTTAAATAAATAATTTCTTTAAAAAAATATTAATTTTCTGTCTTGAGCGTTATTTTAAACTTTGGGTGGTCCAGAACCTATTTTCTTTGTAATTTTACCATACCTTTTTTACCATACCATACCCATACCTGATTTTGTTCTTAGCCAGCATAACACCACTTTTATTTATTCTTAACTTATCTGCAATGTTCTTTATTTTGAACCCATCCCTTAAATGACTCTATATTATGGCTTTTTGCTTAAGGGTTAAAGCTGGCATTTTTTGACAAGTAAATTTTCTTTACACAAATCAATAATAAGATATTGGTTGTCAGTTAAAAAGGAAATATTTTATAATAGTTTTAGAAATTATAATATATTATGGTGTATCAGATTTTTTTCGGTACGATGAAACATGTAAGTGGGTTTTCTGTATGTCGGCATTAGTATATGTCCATTAAGTCGTTATTGTTTTTTATAAAACTTGAGGAAAGTTTTTAGCTAAATTTTGCCCCTATTTCCAATACTAAATTGGAGTTATGATGTTAATAGTTGATTGTTTATCAGTACTAATCTTTGTTAATTTTTCGTGGACACATACCAATCCTTGAATCGTCTAAAATTTCAGGAATATAAGACATTAAACTTACATTTTTGAAAATCTTAGCGTAATATGACATTAGTTTTTTCATAATTTTGACTTCTATTTTAAACAAGCACAACCACTGGTTCAGCTAGCACACCCACGGGAAGCACATAATCGTCTCCCGAAATCGGGGGCCAAACTTAACGCTAGCCCCCCCAGTTAATATTTTTTCCCAAAATGCTAGCACACCAAGGTTATAGCTAGCACAACCTAGCACAACCACTGGGTCAGCTAGCACAACCACAGGAACCACATAATCGTCTCCCGAAAAACGGGGGGCCAACAAAGCTAGCCCCCAGTTAAAAAATTTTTTTTCCAAAATGTTTGCACACTAAGGTTATAGCTAGCACAACCTAGCACAACCACTGGGTCAGCTAGCACACCCACAGGAACCACATAATCGTCTCCCGAAATCGGGGAGGGGGAAACTTACGCTTTTTTACCTGTTATCTGCCAAACGGCTGGACAGATTTGTATAATTAAGGTCACGTTCGATTCGTCCTAATAGTCCAAGTGTTTTTAGGTGGGTGAAGTAAAAAAAAAAACATGGCGGCTGTGATACGCCATTGTTTGAACTGAAAAAAAAATTTTGTTTGAATATTGCGATATGGGTATTAAATTAAAGGTCCCATCATAGGGATTCTATTAAAGTATGTGACGTTAAAAAAAAGATGGCGGCAGTGAGTAGCCATTATTTAAAGTAAAAAAAATGTGTTTGATTATTGCAATATGGGTATTAAATTAAAGGTCTCATCATAGGGATTCTATTAAAATATGATATGTTAAAAAAGATGGCGGTAGTGTGTAGCCATTGTTTAAAGTAAAAAAAGTATTTGTTTGAATATTGCAATATGGGAGTCAAATAAATGGTTTCATCATGAGGATTCCAAGAAAGTATGTTACGTCAAAAAAAAAACAATATGGCGGCTGTGTTAAGCCATTGTTTAAAATGAAAAAAAAAATTCTTCCGATGGACAACTATCGGTATGTTTTAAGATTGCCATTAATTTTTATATTGGTTCAGTCTTTAGTTGATTTCCTTTAAAATTACTTGTCTTTATATGCAGTTGTTTTTTTGATTTTTTAAATTCATATTTTTATTTTAATTGACGACAATGTTTTAATGGTTTATGTAACTCAGATGTCCTAAATGCCGAATCGTTAAATTTTAAAAAAACATTCCTTTACAGTCCCGTTGAAAAAATAAAAGTACTGTTGTGTAAATTCCGATTATATATATATATATATATATATATATATATATATATATATATATATATATATATATATATATATATATATATATATATATATATATATATATATATATATATATATATATATATATATATATATATATATATATTATATATATATATATATATATATATATATATATATATATATATATATATATATATATATATATATATTATATTATACGTTTTCTTTTTCGGGTTTTGTCAACAACAAATCAAAACATTTTTCCATAAAAGTTTTATTTCAGATGTTTCGGTGATTTCATTTATCAATGATTTTTCTATCTAAAACAATTATACAACTAAGCTTTGATGTATATTTGTTTTAGATAGAAAAATCATTGATAAAGGTGAAATCAACCGAAACGTCTGAAATAAAACTTTTTAACATGGAACAAAATAGTTTTGATTTGTTGTTGACCAAAATCCAGAAAAAGAAAACTCAGAATATATTCTAAAGGTTCAAGAAAATAAATTATCAAGTATATATATATATATATATATATATATATATATATATATATATATATATATATATATATATATATATATATATATATATACATATAAAATAAGGAGGAGGGAAGTCTTGGCCGACCAGTTAAACAACAAAGGTAATAAATTTCTTGGGTATCGGTCCAGGAAAGGGCTAATTAAAGTGAAACACTTCTTAGTTTAACGAGCTTTCGAAAATATTTATTTTCTTCTTCAGGTCTACAATATGGAAAAAAAAATTACAATAAAAAAGCAAATCTTTCTCAATTTTAGGTATACTTACAACTAAATGCATTATTTAGAAGTTGGTAACATCAACAACAGCTGAATTTTACAAAGTATGGTAACAGGATATTATTATGTTTTTGAAAAATTCATATTAATGTTCGTTAGTATTTAAGCTGATACATTTTTAAAATATTATAATTGTTATTAAATGTAAGACTAGTACAGAATGGATGAATTTCTATACCACTTTATTCGTTTCAGGGTTTTTTTAGTTTAACATGTATTTTTTAAGTTTTTATTCTCTGGAATGCGAGTATAAGGTCCGGGCATATCTAGGTTAAAGTTAAGATATTGTTAACTTAACTGGAAGATAGATTTTCTTATGACTGAATGTGTATGTAATATGCAAAGTTGAAAAATTAGTAATGGTAAAAAAAAAAATTTTTAAACAGTAAATATGTAGTGTCTTAATGATCACGGAGCTCTTATCTCTCACATAATTGCATTTAAACACACTAAAACAATAGGAAAACTTTTTACTAAACTTAAAGACAAGGATGACAGTTTGAAAAAATCTAATGTAATATATAGTATTCCTTGTTCTGAGTGCGATGGCGTATATATAGGACAAACGTCTAGAGTACTCAAAGATAGATTAACACAACATAAAAGTGATTGTAGATTAGGAAAAAACTCTTGTGCATTGTCTCAACATTGTAATCAACTTGGACATATTTTTAATTTTAAAGAAACGAAAGTTTTGTGTGTGGAGGCAAATTATAACAAAAGAGTGGTTCTAGAGATGATAGAGATATATAAACATTCTAACAGTATCAATAAAAAAACTGACATTGACAATCTAAGTGTCATTTACTCTAACTTACTCAATTTTAACCTGTCCCGAAACCAATGATGTGTAGAAATTAATCGAAAAACTATTTTAATGAGTTCCTGGTAAGATCTTACTAAAGAATTGTTTTCTGTCTCTCTTACCACATAACTTCTTACGGAAAATGCCAATAATAGCACTTTTTTGAATAAGCGCGATACATTAGTTTTGAGATATATATTGGTTTCTAAGAAAGATTTATCCTTCGGGGTATTTGGCATATCAAGGGCAATCTGATCCAAATCACTTAGGACATTTTTTGTTGCCTATGGATACAGGCATAACGACAAATGGATCATGTACAACGATCTTTTAAAAAAACCCAAAGCTGTATCACCAAAGCAAAGAGTGAAATGTATTTTATTTTTTTATTCAATTTGAAAGTTTTCATACTGTATATAAAAAACGAAGAAGGCTATGAGAATTCTGTTAACGGCGTTTTTTGTTTCTCGACAAATTGGGACATTAAACCGTAAACCATTTTTTTTTATCTTTTGTAATAAGGGCTCTAACAATCTAGCATAGGAACACATAAGAAAACTGGACACCCTGTATGGATCTCGTGGGTTTACTTAGGCAGTACAGCCACGACAGTATTGAGAAACAACACACAAATACTTATTGACATTAAGGAGAGTACCAAATATATATTTCATAGCGGCATAATTAGTTTTATAAATTTAACCATGAAAGTCAATGTTTAAGTAAACCCGCCAGACCTATAATACCAGTATACAGTAAAGGAGAAAATTTCCGGTATAAATTTGATGAAGATTGAACGAATGGTTTTTTAACGAAATGCTCGGAAACGTCAATTGTTGTTTTTAATTGCCGTTTTCGGACATGACATTCAAGCATACAGGGTTACGCAAGTAGTAGATACATATCAGCATCAACTTTTCTTATTACACACCCTGTATATTACTGCATATTTGGATTTTACGTAAAATTTTAAATTTATTTTATGTATTAGATCCTATACCGAACTTAAATAGTTTCAGAGATATTTGCAAAATTACGTTTTCAAGACTTTGCCAGACTGTAACGCCCAAACGATGGGTCTTAAAGTGAAACCGTTTACATATCTATATCTTACTTCTCGGTAGTACTCGGATTTTAAAATTTGGATACCTACTTGTTATTAAGTTGATATTTTGAATTCGGGTGAAAATAGTACCATGGGGACATGTAAGACGTTTTCTTCAAGATCCACCGTTTAGACGATACAGCCTGTCAAAGTCTTAAGTACACAATAAAATGCATAAAAATAATGTTTAGAATTCTCCGTCGACAATAAAAATGCAATAATATACAAGGGGTTCCATAAGAAAAAGTTGATGCTGATATGCTACTTGCGTAACTCTGTATGCTTGAAGTGTCATGCAAAAAGGGGCAATTAGAAACAAAAATTGACGTGTTCGAGCGTTTCGCTGAAAAACCATTCGTTCAAACTTTATCAAATTGATTCGGACTTCGGCCCTCACTGTATTAAATATAAGTTAGTATTCATTTGTGTATTCTTTTCGTTGCCAATTTTTAGCAGTCGTATAATAAACAAAACTGCAAATGTAAAATGTCGTTTTATTATTTCCCAATATTTTGCTAATAGAAGGGCTTTAGCAATACTATCTTGTATTGATTAATGATTTATAGTTACCAGGATACACTTCACCCATTAATTACATTTTCGAAACAATGTCGAACTTATTTTTTGAGACATGTTAGATTGTATAAGAATAGAAGAGTTTTTGCAAAAGCTTTAAAGACTACATTTGATACATATATTTTAATCGGAATTTACACAACGATAGTTTTATTTTTTCAACGGGACAGAAAGGTTATGTTTTTTAAAATTTTACTATTCCACTTTTAGGACATCCCAAGCGCTTAAAACAAGTTACATAAACCATTAGAACATTTTCTTCAATTAAAATAAAAATATGAATTTAAAAAATCAAAAACCCAACTGCATAGAAAGACAAGTAATTTATAAGGAAATCAACAAAAAAGACTGAACCAATATAAAAATTAATGGCAAACTTAAAACATACCGATAGTGGTCCATTGAAATTTAATGGAACATAATTATAACTTACAGTCGGAGACGCGCATAAAGTGACTTAAAATGAAATAACTTATTTATCATTGAATTATATGCCACCGACTGCATGGTATCATTAGGTTTTGAAGGACATCTATCAATATGTTTTAATTTTGCCATTAATTTTTATTTTCTTTCGGTATTTCTACTTAATTTCTTTATAAATTACTTGTTTTTCTATGCAGTCAGGTTTTTGACTTTACTTTAGTATAAATCTTTTTAGTTATGAATATTACAAGTTATTTTGGAATCCTTATAATGAAACCGTTAATTTGATACCCATATTGCAATATTCGAACAAAAAAAATTTTTTTGACTTCAAACAAAGGCTACTCACCGCCGAAATTTTTTTTTTTAACGTCACATACTTTTATAGAATCCTTATGGGGGACCTTTAATTTAATACCCATATTGCAATATCCGAACATTTTTTTTTGTCCTAGTTCAAACAAGGCGTCTCACAGCCGCCATGTTTTTTTTACTTTACCCACCTAAGAGCACTTGGGCTATTCAATCGAACGGACCTTAATTTACAAATCCGTCCAGCCGTTTGGCAAATAACAGGTAATAAAGAATATTACATATACCTACCACCCACAAAACCCCAAAAAAACCCTAACCCTGTTTGCAGTCGGGTAAAAAGGGTTTCAATAACAACTTACCAAAAAAATTATTCTCTAAAACTCGTTTATACTTACCTATATCGACTAATAACCTTGCCTTGCTAGCCATTTTGGTTTTAAAAAATATAAATGATGACGAGCTAGGTTAAGCCCCTCCCCGATTTCGGGAGACGATTATGGGTTCCTGTGGGTGTGCTAGATGAACCAGTGGTTGTGCTAGGTTGTGCTAGCTATAACCTTGGTGTGCTAGCATTTTGGATAAAATATTAACTGGGGGGCTAGCGTTGTTGGCCCCCTTTCGGGAGACGATTATGTGGTTCCTGGGGTTTGGGTTGCTGACCCAGTGGTTGTGTAGGTTGTGCTAGCTATAACCTTGGTGTGCTAGCATTTTGGGTAAAATTTAACTGGGGGGTAGGTTAAGTTGGCCCCCCCATTTCGGGAGACGATTATGTGCTTCCGTGGGTGTGCTAGCTGAACCAGTGGTTGTTAGGTTGTCTAGCTATAACCTTGGTGTGCTAGCATTTTGGGAAAAAAAAATATTAACTGGGGGGCCAACTTAACGGACCCTATATTTTGGTTGTTGGCAACCAACCTTACAAAAAAATAATATGTTTATATTTATTAATTTAAAAATATAAATACTTAACTACTTAACTATAAATATGTTTCTGGTAAATAAACCTTTAAACTGTGATTATTTTTGTCTGCGTCATTACAATCATCTCCCTTTATTATTTATTAATTTTATTGGATTAAAATGATCTGGACTGCTTAAAATTTGGTTTACTGTTTACATATACTCGAAATATTTAAAATTAAGGACTAATCTAGCTGGTAAAATCTAGACATTATATTACCTCTATATAATCAAGTATTTCACCTTTCCAATGGATTGTGTATCGTCTACTTCTGCTGCAGGCATAGTATTAATAAAAATTTGTTTTTGAATATTTATAATTTTAAATAAATATGTTTTTATTTACTTATATTAAAACTACTCAATGACAATGACTGTCCGTCCGTCTGTTCAGTCATTATCTTCCATTTGGTATCGGTGTTCTTTTAAACGTATAAAGATATTAAAGGAGAAAAATACATTCAGTTGCAATGGTTTTACCAATGGTTCTTGTTAATAGTTATAAGACAGTTTTGAATCATTGCAATATTAATAATTTTTATATGTCCCGTCCTTTGATAATAAGAAATTTATGAATAATTAACATATTTTAAGATTTAATTTTTTAAGAAATATTTTTTTTTTGCTAAAACCCCCTTTTAAAATAGTTTCAGGTATTGTTTCGTGTATATTTATTTGCCTATACTAAAATCGTTGATAATTAGTAACCTCATGCATTAATTAGAACTAATAAAAATGATTTTGTATACGTTAATAACACACATAAATAAACAATTGCTAAAAAATATTTTTTGGCGATCGTTTATTAAAACTTGAAAAACGTTATTAAATTTTGGAAAACCTGACAAATATAAATTTTGTTATTTAAGTGGCAAATTTATGTACGGCACAAAGCTCCAAACAATCAATAAAGAATCATAAAACAATAAGGCCCATTTATGGATGATTCTGCATACAGTAATAACAGTCATAAATAAGCTCACAGCTTAACAAAAAAAAATCTTGTTGCCCTGAATATATATATATATATATATATATATATATATATATATATATATATATATATATATATATATATATATATATGAATTTCTATATTTTCGAGTCCACAGTTTTCGAATATATTAATGAAAGTGCTGAATTGGCTTTAGTTAATAAGATTTTGGCGTTTTTTATTTTTTAAATAATTCACAGTTTAAGTAGGTTTTCCAAAACACGAATTATCATTAAGTTTATGTTGTCTATGCTTTAAAAGTGGTTGGCATGCCCTCAGAAACTATAATGTTGCCAAATATACAGCATTCGATACAACCTACTAGTGGATGTGAATATAAAGGTGAATCGTTTGCCCCACATTTATTTGTGTCTTGAAATAAACTTAGCAATTTATTACAAGATCATAAGTTCTTAAAACAAGCTGGAAACATTAGCTTTAAGACTGAAAAAAAGAGAACTTATTGGTATCAAATGTCACGTTTTCACAGAACCCAAGAAATTAAAATATTATCACTTTTTAGTGAAAATGAAAAATTTGTCTACTGGACTAATATCTCATGTTACTTCTTAACATGGGCGTAAAAGAATACAAGAATACAAATTTACTACATAATGACAATCGATTTGCATCAATACCGATTACCCATTCGATAAAATTTAAGGAAGAATATCAAATAATAAATTGGTTCTGCAAAAAATTAATTACAATGAGAAGTTATGACCGCTAGTAAAAGTGAAGCTTGGCGGGGTTTTGTGTTGATGGTAGAAAATTTTTGAGGCAACTAAAAGGCATTTAATTATAAAGAAATTGTCCACAATGTAAAATTTTAGAAGCAAATATGAGCATTAAATTACACTTTCTCCACAGTCATCTGGATAGATTTCTCAAGAATCTGGAAAATTATAATGAGGAACAGGGAAGCGCTTTCACCAAGATTTAAAAGTAATGAAAGGAAGATATCAGGGTACATATGATCTTCACATGGTGTCAGATTACTGTTGGTCTTTGAAAAAATATTGTCCCCAAAGTAATCATACGAGACAAGCTTGTGATAACTTGTGAACAAAAAGGTGTTTCTCGGAAGTTTAACATAAGTTTTATTTTTTTTTTGTTTTTGTACCTAATGGTACCCTGAAACAAAATTATTAGTGATAATTATCATCAAAAAATTTTTATTTAAGAATATATTTGTTTTCTTTCTCATATTTACTGTCTTATTTAGTATAGTATGTCAGTGAAGTTTAAAACCAGCCAATTATCCAAAACTTTTTATGGTTTTTGAATTGGTGGCATAGAAGTATTCGAAACCACTCTTACATCAAAGGCAACAAAACCGTTGAGCAGTGTTATCGTTGTTTATTAGGCAAAACATAAATTTTAAATTATTTAGAAGAAATCAATTGAATACCTAAATCGCAAAATTATTAAAACGCAAATTAATCAGTTTATGCCTAATATTGATTGTTCAATCGAGAAAGCTTTTGGTCTCGCGTGGTGGAATGCGAATGATAGAACTAGAGCGACCGGGGCATTTGTAACACTAATTAGTTCATTTGTAACCGGTTTTCCTGCGGCAGGAATTTATTAAAGATCTTTAAAAAGTTTTTACTTTGCCCTACATTTTGTAAACTGAAAGTTAAAAGAAAAGTTCTAATGAGTACGAAAGTTGTTGAGAGTTTTATAGGATGGCTCGATTTTAAAAAGGTTTTTTGTACATCAAATACACTTAAAAAAAAGTTTCTCATAGGCTTTTTTATATTATTTGTTATTACCATTTTAATTAAATTCAAAACTTACTGCAAACGTTGTCATAGTTATTTAAATATTTTCTTTTTATTTAGAGTTGTTTATTATACTTTTTGACCAGATTTTAAAATCTATGTTCTGCTACGGTCGATGTAATTTAAACATTAACAAGCACATCAAACCGACCATATCCTGTTAATTGGCCTCACCAAAGAGTTTCCATTTTATTCACTTGCCTTTATCCTCATTGCTGCCAATTAATGATCCGGTTGATTACGAGTCCATCTTTTTTATCAAAATAATTTTGAAGTATTAATTAAAAAAAAATGCATTTATCAGTTTATTAATGGTTTTTTATTCAAATTGTTGCTTTGTAACTTTACTAGCAAGCTATTTATTACCAAATTGACATTTTGAAAGAGGGCATAATGAGTTACGGAAACTGGTTTGCCTTTTCGGGATTTTTTTCTGCACAAAAATCTACGAGGTCTCTATAGACGTTAATATAAAAGGAGAAGACGCCAAGGGTCAAACCTTGACACGCGAGTTCATAAAATGACACAACGGTAGTTTTTGTTACCTAAACTACCTATAAAAGAGATTGCGTCTTTCTTACAGGTATGATATCAAATCAGTGCGTTACAGAACTTGAAAGAAAGTTAAAACGCGTACTGTCAATCGTCGATTTTGGGAGTATTGAGCCCATACTCATTGCATTTGGTATTATTCCTAACTGCAGATAATTGACGTTATCGAATTAAATGGGGCAAAGAACAATTATTAAAAGATTGGATATAAAATTTTGTAAAATTTAATAGTCATATTTTAACAAGACAAAATTCTGCTTGTGAATTCATTATGCTTGGATCATGGTTCAAACGCGATATTATGCAAGACGATATCTGCAGCTTGAATGTGGGGACAATGATTCGTACTAACACTAAAAAAAATTTTATCAATTGTCTTTATTTTAACCATTCACACATTTGGGCAGTTCTATTTCTGTCCGTTATGTAGTGTTTGTTTACATTTAATAATGGACAGAAATAGAACTGTGTGAAAAAATTAAAAATAAAGACAATGAAACTTCTAAATTATTTTAGTGTTAATACGGGTATCCGCAGTCTCATCACATTGCTTTAATTAGGGTATGGGTTGCCTTTCTTCTTCTTCTTCCCTGCCAGCTGTCTTGATTCACTACCGGAGGTAGCGCAGCCGCTTGGGCTTTTTGTGCCTAATTTCCCATTATCTTTTATCATTGTTCCTTCTACAAGTCTGTATAACCCCGAGACTGGTTGGTGTTTTATTTCTGTGGGCTCATATTCGATTGCCCAAATAATGCATGCCTGTCTTTTGTGATTCAACGCTTCACATTCGCACAGTATATGGTAGGCTGTTTCTTCCCCCCCTTTTATGAGCCTTGTGTAGGTGTCCTCTTAGGTGATCGTGCCCTGTTAGCAACCCTACTGTTATGCGAATTCTTTTTCTACTTTGAGTGGTTCTCCTTTCGTTTTTTTGGATGGGCCGCTTATAAAGCTTTTTCCATGTCTTACTCTATTGAAGTTTTCCCAGTATTCCTTGTGTTTGATTCGGATCCATTCCCTGGTTTGTCCTCGTGCTGTGGTTTTAGTCACTCCAAGGGCAGGTTCTGGTCCAAAATATGGTGTGGATGATCCATGTCTCGCTAGCTTAACCGCTTTTTGTTGCCATTTGTTCCCCCAAGGGGACCCACAGGAGGGGTTACCCTGTTGCGATCTCCCAGGACTTTTTTGTTCTTTTGCTTCCCATGTCAACCTGAGCGTTACCTTAGGGTTTACTAGTGCCCACAGTGATGCCTGGCTGTCTGTTATTATGCAGATTCGCTTGTTTTTATAAGCCCTTCTGTTATATATTTTTTAAAGCATATTTATATATATATATATATATATATATATATATATATATATATATATATATATATATATATATATATATATATATATATATATATATATATATATATTCTGTTTGAAAATCAGAACTGTGTGTTCCTAGGGAAATGGAGAATTGTGAATTCCTTTTTTTCACTGTACAACCCCCTTTATTGCCTGTTCGGTTTTGGAACCATCTGTATACCAGATGATGTCTCCAACCGTGGGGGGAGATCGGGTTGCTGCCACTCACTTTGATCTGGAATTTTTACCTCAAAGTTTTTGTTGAATGAGTATTGGGGAATCATCTGTTCTCTCGTCCAGAATGTTACCGCCAACCCGACTTGTTCTGTTGTTGTGTCCCAAACTAGCGTAGACACCAGTTGGTTTTTGATGCAGTCGGAAGTAGCCCATTTTTGCCTCTTTCATCACTATGAGGTTAAGTGGTGGAAGGTCTAAGAGACACTTCATGGCTGCTGTTGAGGTTGTTTTAACTGCTTCTGTTATAGCTAAGCAAGCTAGTATCTGTATCTTGGCCAGTTCTGTAATATTAGTTCTTTGTCGCATTTTTGTCCATCATACCAGTGATGCGTATGTTATCGTAGGCCTTACCACCATGGTGTATACCCAATAAACCATGTTTGGTTTAAGCCCCATGCCTTTCCATGAGCGCTTATTAACATACTCGGGATTACTGTATTTAGGGCCTGTTGCATTTTTGCTTTGTTGCAGTGTTATTAAATTTTTCTTGGGTCATAATAACAAAGATCGTCTGCGTATCTTAATGTTTCATCAACAGTTTCATAGCAGTGAGGACAAAACCCCCCTTGCGGACATCCCGCTCAACCCGAGTTACAAGAGTTTCTTCAAGAATTGGATATACTGATCTGCTTTTAAGCATGCAGTTTATTGTTGTGTCGATCCCCTGCGCCTCGGCCCCCTTTAAGATGATGTTGGGGACGTGTTGTCAAACGCTCCTTCTGTATCCAGGAAGGCACACATTAGTACCTCCTTGTATTTAAAAGCATATTCGGTCTTTTCCACAAGTTCATGTAATGCTGTTTCTGTGAACTTAACTGCTTTTTATGCATATATGTTTTTGTGTAGAGGTCTGTTCGTAAGTGTGTTCTCGCGGATGTGCATATCCAAGCAACTTCTCTAGGGTCTTTAGCACGAACGACATCAGACCTATTGGTCTTAAAGATTTTGTCCCATCCTGTCCGGTTTTTCCAGGTTTGGGGATGAATGTTACTCTGATAATCTCCATTGTTGGTACATAGCCCAGAGCTAGGCTGTCTCTTAAAAGTAGAACTGTCTATGTAGTAAAAGCTTTTGGTCCTTTCTAAAGCATTACTGGATAAATGCCTGCGATGTTGCGATCCATTTCCTCTGCAGCTTCTTACCTGGTCTTTCATCTCCTTACTGCCGTGAGACACTTATAATCTTATAAAACAATCTACCATCATATTTTACAATATTTTTTTTTTATTAGTTATAACAAAAGCTGCAGAACTCTGGTAGATTTGATACCATGTAAGAAAAGGTTTACAAATGAGAGGTACTTATACTAACCATAAATATTTTAAGGCTAAAAAACTTACCCAATTTTCTACCCCTACATGTGTTTAAAACATATTTTTACCCTAAATGTTTTCTTCTAAAGGTTAGTTTAGGTATCCAACATTGGCTGAAGGATGTTAAAATAAATTTATATGTGTATATAACATACAACAATAATAATACAACAATAATATTTATAGTAGGGTTTGAGCCTCGTCCTGCACAGTCTATTCCAAGAAAAACACTTTATAAAATAAGGGTCAAGTTCTTATCTAAAAATCTCTGCCTTTTTTTAACTTGGCTAGTTTTTTACCAATCTGTCTGTATCATTAACTGTTTTTTTTTTATTTTTTCTGTTTATACAGACAGATCAGGAAAAAGTGGAACAAAATTGTAGACAGAACTTTGGGAGGCCAAGATTTTTTGAGAGGCATTTGGCCTGTTTGATTTGATTATCTTTTTTTATCATTTTATTTATTACTTTATATTATTAAAATTGGTACTTATTTATTTTAGTTTTTTAATTATGTTTTTTTTTTGTTCCTGTTATTATGGGCTTTTTGCATAATTTTATATAGTGGTATTGTTTTAGCCTGCTTTATTTTTGACATTTTTAAAATACCGAATTTTATTGTTGTTACTCTAAAATTATATTTCTAGTTTTAAATTGTTTATATTTAAAAAAAAAAAAGATGCATATGATATAATGCCTGAGAGAATAGGTGGGAATTTTGATAAAGAAAAAAATTTTTAATAACATTTTGAGGTAAGCTAATTAAAAAATAAAAATTATTAAATGTATGTTTATTTTATTGGTAACATGAATTTCTCATTTATTTAAATTAAAAAACACTAAGCTGGCTTTCTCTAAAATTTCCCAAATATGAAAGTCGTGAGCGGTATAGCTTGTTTTTAAAGGCCTATTTGAATATGAATAAATTTAAATTTTGTTTTTATGGTAATCTTAAAAGGATAGCTCTTGGATGAAAATCGATATAATTTAGGATGGGGAAATATGAATATATCTCTACATTTTATGTCTGTTTCTTAAAGTTTGTTTTCAGTAAAAGCTTGGAATCAATGACCATTAAAAAATAATTTTATATGATTATGACGAATTATATTTTTAGGTTTATGATATTCTAAAAATAAATTTTATAAAATCGTTAAAAACAACATACGTGTTTATAGTCTTATTTTTCAATATAAAAAAAATGCTTTATGACACATACCACGAGTCAAATAATAACATAGATTTGGATTTTATTTTTGGCAAAGAAGCTTAAATTTTAAAATTAAATAAATTCTTTTATTATATATTAAAATGATAATTAATTTGGCTCTTCAATACATTGTTAACGTGTGGTTTATATTCAAAAAGCGCGTCGGCTCTTTAACGTTGTACAATTAAAACTTGGCAATACTTCTGTTTAATCAGCGCTGGGTTTTAATTAGGGTTTCATTGACACAAAGGTGCACTGTAATTCTGCCTTGTATTATATATTTTATTAAATTTTGTTATTTGTTATGTTATTAGGAATTAAAATTTTCCTATAATTTAAAAACAGTTACTTGTAAAATTTCAATATACACTTTGGTATTATCTTTAGAAATATATTTCTATCCATTTTAATAATAATAATTAACTTATTGTTCTTATGGTTAAGGTTTGCGTTAACCATTAAACTCTTTAACTATGTTTAGCATTATCATTATAAGTGTTTTTAAAATATATTTAAATAAAAAATTACAAAAATAAAATACTACAAATCGTGTTACATGCAGGATGATCATGAGACAAGAATATTTTTTTTTTATCTTTGTGACAACTCACGAAGGACTTGCATATACATATATACTATATACTAGACATATACATATACATATATACTCCTAAGTACCAGAGTACCGTAAGTGCCGGGTTTTTCGATGTTTAACCCATCTTTTTTGCCCCGTTCCGTCAACGTCCCAAGCACTGAAAAATACAAATATTGCATTTCACAGCACCTTTTAGACAACATGCCATCATGGACGTTATTTTAAATAATTTACTACCAAAAATTGTCTCACCGGCGGGGGGATTCGAACCCGGATCGCCGGCCCCAAAAACCAGGCTCTGACCACTACCCCTACCGGAGAGACAATAACGCTTTAATCTGCATGATCGAATTGAAACTTGACAAAATTCCTTTTTACTACAGGAACGTACAAAACAGCAAGCGTACGTGAGCAGTGGAAATATTTTTTAAGGTATTCAAAATAAACTACAAATTGGTTTTGTACTTTTTTGGGTGATCTGAAATAAGTACTAAATAATTTATAAATATCAAAAAAATATTATCGATAACAGTTAGTAATATTACCTATTAAAAATTTAAAAAAAAAACTTAGGGCTTGTTTTACCTGGTAGTTTATTTACAGGTATGGGTTAAACCACCCCGATTCGTAAATTAAACTTTAGTTTTCACTAACTATCGGTTATTTGTAAAATCATTCCATGTTTTAGAGTTACCCCAAAAAATTTTTGCAAACTAATATACTAAGGCATTTATGATACGAAGAGGCTGAAAACAAAATCCACATTTTTTGGGAAGTCTTTTATAAGTAATTGCGGGTCGATACCTGTTATTGTTAATTTTTCGTGATTTTTTTTAGCTTAAAATATATCTTACACTCAAAAACGCCCATGATTTATTATGTTTTTAAAAAGTGGTCTGTGCCCAAAGCAGTGTTGCTTTTGGTGATGAAGCCCCAAGTTCGAGTTTCTTTGAGTGACGAATTGCGTAAAGGCGCGTATTCACCAAAAAAGCGAGCAAGAGCGAACAAGAGCGAGCGAGCATTCTGCATCCGTAATCGCCCGGTGAGTACGGGCTAGCGAGCGAACAAACGTTTGTTTGTTCGCGTTCAAAAAAGATCGACAGGAAGGCGGTACATCAAAGAAAATACTTGTTCATGCTCGTTCGGTGTGGACGGGATGTAATTCTCTAGAAATGTTCGTGCTTTAGTCACTTTGCTGCATACTTTTTTCGAACAGGTAATTTTACAAGTATCGGGTTTTTATATATACGTATTTGTAATTGGTATTCAAAATGGAATGTGCTGCAACTGATAGACGGCTATCGAATTTGGCC
The DNA here is from genome assembly GCA_019359885.1 of Listronotus oregonensis. Taxonomy (NCBI): domain Eukaryota; kingdom Metazoa; phylum Arthropoda; class Insecta; order Coleoptera; family Curculionidae; genus Listronotus; species Listronotus oregonensis. Next base: position 18,652 of record JAHBCN010007568.1, on the reverse strand, counting down.
GGTTTTGTTGAATTCTTGGGGCCCGTATTACAAAACAAAAATAAAAAATGTGTCTGTTCTTTAACAAAGTTGTTGCCAAAATCGTTTTTTTCGTTTTTTCCCCTTCTTTCTTTTTTCACTAAACTCAATACAACAAACGCAGTACTAACTAACTATAATTTCTCCTGATCAGCCATATTGAATTCGCTCGCAAAAACTAATGTATCAACTGTGATCTTTAATGTATCGCTTTGGTGTGAACGAGAAGTCAAGATGGCAAACGAACACGAGCAAACATACACGAACACGACGGAATGTCGCTCTTGCTCGCTTTTTTGGTGAATACGCGCCTTAAAGAGAGGCTGTCACTAAAGAAACCATAGCTTATGTTCGACAAATGATAGAAGAAGACAATCGTGTAACATATCAAAATTTGCTGTACATTGGGAATTGGAATTTGCTATCGGCAAGATCTTGCACCATCATCTTGAAGTTAAAAGTTTGTAGTCGTAAGGTATCTTATAATTTAACCGAAGCTTAAAAAGCAGTTCGCCTCAAATGGTGCACAAAAATTCTAATGAAATACGACAATGGTAGATCAAATACTGTCTACGACACGATCACTGGTGGGGAAAAGGGATTGCGTTTTTTTAGAAAAAGCGGGCCAATCACAACGGCTTTATTAAAAGATCAACGGACTGTTTATGATTCTTGTTTCACAAAGTTTGTTTGCCTTAAGTGCTGGATAAAGTTCAATTAGTGCATCCAAGAAACAACCTAGTGTTGCACCACTTGCTTCGTCCCACACGGCGCTGCAAACAAAACGATTTTAGAGCAGTCGAAGGTGATATTATGGGAACATCCACCTTTCACCCCGACCTATCACCATGTAACTTTTTTTATCCAAAACCTTAAGACAAAATGTGTGGTCATTTTTGAAATCCAAATGAACTTTTTCGAAAGTGACCCATAGCATTTATATTTTACTGATTGGTTTTATCAAATTAATAAATGTGCTAAGATTAAAAAGAATATTTTAAAAAAAAATTAAGTATTTTTTTTACAAATAAGGGTATTTCTTATAGTTTGTAAAAATTTTCGGTGCGACCTACGTGTTGTACAGGGTGTTCTATTTTCGTGTGTTTTACGGGGTTTCTCGCTTATGAGTGAAGTTACAAAGATGCGGTTTTCGGACACCCCTGCTACTTTTTTATCAAACGAAAGATGCCGCAAACAGATTTGTCCTAGCCCTCTTGGTTTCTTCGCTACAGGGTGATTTTAAAAGTTGTATTTTCGGTTACCCCTCGTATCTCAGGTATCTGATATCTTATCGAAAAAATAAAAACGTGCCCTTATAGAACTTTTTACGCAGAATACAGTGGCGTACTTGAAATTTTTATCGGATTTACTTTCTTTGAGATATTACACAAAGTTGCACTTTTTTAAATGGAACACCCCCTATATTTTTTCGTCATAATTTTGCCACACTGAGGCTTTCTAAAAATATAATATAGTCGAAACTTATTTTTATAAACAGCATGAAAACATGCAATTATTTACGTTTTAACATAGGCTGCTTTGGTTTAAATTAATGACAGTCAAATTAATCAACGTCAAATCCTTCCGCACCAAAAAATAATCTAGTAATATAAACATTTATTAACAAGACAACCTAATGAATAAAAATAACAATTTTACGCTAGAATTGTTCTTGTTAAAACACAAACTTAACTACTAATTTTATAAATACTGTTCGAATTGGTGACCATGATGTCTTATGCATTGTTGGCATGGCGTCTGTAGTCTTGTCTTCTTAAAGCATTTTCAAATATGAAAGAGCGGCTCGCAACTCTCTAAAGGCATTTTCCTTGGCCTCCCTAATTCCCAATTGTTTCATACCTCCCCGAGTATATTTTACCTTCTAAATATCCCCACAAAAAATCATCTAAAACTGAGAGGTCCGGAGACCGGGGACATCAATTAGGTTCGTGCGTGGCTAATAAATCGATTGGGGAAAGTGCTGTTCCAACCAGTGTTGTATCACCTGGAGTTGGAGCCGGAGCTCCATCTTGTTAAATAGATGTCATTTACTTGAACCAAGGGAATATCTTCCATAATAGTCATTGCTTTTTCTTGAAGGATTTGTACGTATCTATCAGAATTCCTTGGTAAATACAATATTCAATTCTTCTTCCCAAAATGAAACAAAAACATTGAACCCAAAACCCTTTTCCTGGCTTTCCCGGGGAAAAAATAACGTGTTTATTTTCCTGGCTCCAACACCCTGAGTTATTCCTATTGAGGATACCCACTGGTAAATGGGCTTCGTCCGACCAAATGATCTTCCTTTCAAAATTATTCTGCCTTTCACACATATTCAGAAACCAGTTACAAAACTCCACTCTCCGCTCAGGATCGCCAGGATAAAGATTGTGCACAAGTTTATACTTGTAAGGTTTAAATTTATGTCGTTTCAATATTTTTTCGACTTTTGTTTTGGATACTCCGATATTTTCTTCTATTTGCCTGCAAGATGTCCCTGGGGTATTTTCAACTGATGCCAAAACATTTATTTTAGCTACTTTATTATCTTTACTATAATTTTTCAGCCTAGGTTTATTAAATAAATGACCCATATTGAATTAGATTGTTTTGTATTTTACGAAATATGCGCCTATCAGGCTTCTTTCAGGATATCTATATAGAAATCGAGAAAAAAGTCAAATTTGAAAAAAATATTATTCGTTCTTCTAACGTACCTGCTTAGATAAAGCTCCGCCGCCTCATCGACGTCTTTGTTGGATAATATGAAACATCTATTCATATCATACTTTTCAAAATGTTCAAAACTTTGGTTTTGTGCCATATTTTTTAGATAAATGATAACAATAATCCAGGAACTAGCATTAAAAAATTCAATAGCAATCATTTGACGTTGATTAATTTGACTGTCATTAATTTAAACCAAAGCCGCCTATGTTAAAAAGTAAATATTTGCATGTTTTTCTTTTAAAAATAATTTGCAAAAAAAAAGCCCAGTTTGAAATATTAAGAAAAATTCGGGGTTTCCTTTAAAAAAGGGAACCTTATCTAAAAAAAAACTAAAAAATTGTAACTTATTCTATTTCTTAAAATTCTATAAAGATCTTTTGTAATTAAAGATCTAATACAGGGGAAAAAATAAACTTTTTTAAAATACCCTTAGCGAAAATTAAGGGGGCTGGACAAATCTTTTGCGGATCTTTTCTAAAAATAGCCCGAAAAGCCTTTGTTTCACCATCAGCCCCTAAAACAACAAAATAGGACACCCTTACAACACCATTTTACCTTTGTTTCAAATTTACTTGTATCTGAGTTATTTTTAAAATTATTTTCCCAAAACAAACCGGCTAAAATTTTTCCTCTAAAAAATTTTTCTAAAGGTAACAATCATTTTTTTTTTATTTTAAACACCCCTTTTATTTCTTCTTGGCAAAATTTTTTTCCCCTTCTTACTTTCTACCTAGGGTTACTTTATTTTTCTTTTTTTTTTGTTTTTTTTTCGTTTTAATGGGTTCTTTAAAATTTTTTTATTTGCCTTCCTTTTTTTTATTATTAAATTTAATTTTGTTCCAAAAATTTTAATTTCTTAAAAAAAATTAAAAATGTCAAAATTTTACAAATAATTTTTTGTTCCCAAAGAAATTATTACATGTTGTGTAGAGTCCACGTAATGAGGTAACATATATTTTAGTCGGTTGAGACAAGGTGTCTGACAGCTGGCTGGCATTGTTTAATAAAGAATTATTCATCCTTTTCTTTTTTTCCCTTTTTTCCAAAAATTTGGTCCAACAAACGTTATGTACCATTCAGAATTGACCGTTCCACATTTATCTAAAGATGCTCTGGGAACATGACAGCTGTTCCAAAAAAAAAGGCGACCATTTGTTTTTAAGTGCTTCGAACGCGAGGACTTTTGTTACTCATACGGCCAGTGATTCGTGTTGTTAAGGTTAGCAATGAACTAACAGTTGTTTAATTTAACAAAGAATGAAAAATTAAAAGACTTGACAACGCAGCAATTTTTAAACATTTCATGGTAACTAGATAACCAGAAATAGTTTTATTCGGAAGTTTGCGTTAAAAATCCATTAAACATAAAAAGATTTAAAAATAATTTCTTTGCATCGAATTTAAGAAAAATTGGTTCGATACTCCAACAAAGTAATTTTCTATATTTTCTTTAGAAATAAGCAGCACACTAGATAGCTCAAAAGACCAATACTGCAGAACTTTTTTAAATTTGGGTTTTTAACAGATTCTTTAATATAATTCATGCCTACATTTTATTGATACATTTCGATAGGTGGATTCATCTAGAGTAGACAAAATATTTGGTTAATTGTCCTAGAAAATTAATGTTTTAATTTAACACATATAAGTAAAACTATTTATTTACAAGAATTTTATTATTTACTGCTCTTTAATATCCATCTATTCTTTTAGGTATTACTACTAAAAATTATTATTACTTATTTGCGAGCTATGCAAGCTATAAATAATAAGACAGTTAGCGCCTAAATCATTAAATTAAAACATTCTGCATATATATTCTGCCTGCGTAAGCTCCAAGTAAGTGCAACCTCTCTTGTGCATAATTTTTGAAAGAAGCATGTAGTAAAATTTTTTTCCAGCTGAAGTCGATTATTTATCTGTGTTTAAAAATAAGGTATAAAATTAAATTTATTTTAGATTGGATAATTTAGTAAATTTCCGGAATATTAAATATGTTGCCAGGCCTCGTAGATATCGATGTACTAGACGAAAATAGAATAGTAGCAGAGTACTTTTAATAAAATTGTTCCATACATCAAATTTTTCGCATTGAAATACTAATTTTCACCAGATCAGCGCAGCAAAGTAATATTGGATAAAGACATTTTGGAAAAAGGCATAAGCAGGGTAAAAGATAATTAAAACATTTCATTACAAGGCACAAACCAAATGAAACCTAATTCAAAAGCTTCAGACCACGATCTTTATAATGGGACCTGTGTAGATTTTTTTTGCATTCTTTTTGTGCTGTCCCTATCATGGAGTTATATGTTACAAGAACGTACTGCTAACTGTCATTTGCCGCTTTTATTTTTTTTTTAAGAAGTTTAGACCACTGATTAATATTGCTAATCCAATAAACCTTATCTATCTTTTATTTTACAATAACTAGTGCATATTATTTTTTTATTGTTTTTTTATATTAAGCCCAAATATGCTATATTATTAATTACTTTACTGAGCAGTTCAAGCTCTCTACTGATTTAAAACTTTTTTTTATTACGAGATATGTGCAAATCCCAATCTTAGACGCTTCTAAATGGTTTGTATATAAGCTGTGGAGAAAAATACACTTTCATAATATTTAATCTTACCTGTAACTTAAGATTAATTCAGAAATCCGACAAAAGCTTGTTAAACTATACATTGCACTTTATGACTTATTCTGTTCTTATTTAGACCTACAATTTTACAAATACAGTAAAACTTGTCTATAACGGCCACCATAAAGTTAAGAATAATTGGCCTTTATAGAAGGGTGGCCAGTATTGCCAGGTAACAGTTATTCAACCATTCGAGGCTACAAAATTTTCCACTTTTAAATTGCTCGCTGCCTTAAGTTCTTTTTGTTTAATTAAAGGTCCAGATATTAGAACATTTTTACTTCTCACTTTGCAGAAAAAAATTATAGACGACTGATCTACCAATCCCCCCCACTTCTGGAATTTTTGTTTTGTTCTAAATTAACACATTCGATTTAGTTGAGCTTTATTGCTAATAATATTACTTATTTGGGATTTTTTAACACCAAACTTTTCAGCCAGTTTTCGCGTACTGTTTTCGATAACATCAATTTTTTTTTTTCAGTGACAAACGATTTTGTTTTTGGGACATGATTAAACACTTTTCGATTCCGAACACGATAACTTTATTCTTATTGATTTAAGACACAACTAAAAATATAATGTGAGGATAATCTCCCAAGCCACTAATGCTCTTTGAACCTAGCCATAAATATTATTGTTGGGTATTTTCACCTTTAAAATTTGCAGAATACAATCATAAAATAATAAAATACAAATTAGCCCAAAGAACTTCCGGCCAATATGAAAAGGTTGATTTACCTGAAATAGGTTATGAAAATTGTGATTTGTCTGGCCGTGGCTGTTCTATAAGGGTGTCCATTATCTAAGGATATTTATATACAGGATTTCCTATAAAGCAGATTTATGCTAGCTTGAAAGTGGCCGATAACATAGGTGGCCGATATAAAAGGGTGTCAGTTAACACAAGTTTTACGGTAGTTTTAAAATTAAGCAATCTGCACTTGGCAAGTTTCATCTGAACCAAAAAACATACACTAACGTTTTCTGCCAATCCCTACTACCTTTGGTTTAAAATTCGTAAATAAAGTCTAAATTTTTAAAATACATACATATATTTATTTCGGCTTCCGTTCCTTAAAAACTATAGGCTTAGAATAGGAATTCTAAGAGAGGTTATCGTATACTGTAAGTAATTTTATCTTTAATTTGACTTTCATTTTATGTTATCATCAGAAACTTTCATTATTTAATAAAATAAAAAATTATTAACTTTAACTTTAAAACCAATTAGCTTTATGATTCGCTTAATAACTTATAACACGCAGCGTTACATTTATCCTACAAATTTTTTAATAAACTCAGATGATCTACCTTTCACGAAAAACTTTTAATTATTTACAAGGAAATGCTTTTCAAGCCAAAGACCGACCTGATTGAATTTAAAATTTTACATCTCTCAAAATTAAATTTTAGTAAAAAGCGCGAATGTCTAGATCCACTTTGAGATTCCAAACAGTTGTCGATTTGCATAAAATTTTCATCGAAAGTACCTATAAAAATGTTTGTTAATTAAGGCAGATGACAGCACTTGAAAAAAATTAAAAAGCTTAAAAAACATTTTGTTTTCTTTTAATGTTTTACAAAATTGTATTGTAGAATCAAAGTTATGTGGCATTACAAAAATATTTGTGAAACAAGCTGGCTTTTCTTTTTTTTAAACTATATGTTAGCCCACAAACGATCGATGTCTAAGGACTAAACGTCCGTGGGTGCCGGGTTTTTCGATTTTCAACCCATTTTGTCCCCGTTCTATCTGTCAACGTTGTCCAAGGACTAAAACATACAATTGTTGCATTTTCCAGCACCTTTTTGACAATGCGGTAGTGCCAACATAGAGGTTATTTTTAAATAACTTTAACCTAAATATGTCTTCCCTGCTGGGGATTGAACCCGGGTCGCCTGCGTGGCAAGCAGAGACTTTCTCCACTACACCACCCAGGAGACTTTCTCTGTACTTTTAACAATAATGCTTTAATCTTAAAAAAAAGTATATCTTAAGTGGGCTGGTATTAATATATCTATTATGCAAACCAGATAGTATATGGGATGCTGTAAATTTAATCACTTTTATAAGCAAAAAATTTAATTTTAAAGTGATTGTCGATTTAAGCGAGGTTGATTCTATATTTATTTTATACAGAAGTCTGTAGGCTTTTGCCTAAATTTCTTTTAGGAATATTATCTGCAAGTGTTTTGTCACTTGGTCAGCTTCTTTTAAAACTCTGTCAAATACAGGGGCGCGATTTTTGCGCACTTTCTTGATATACAGGGCGATTTTTTGTTTTTTTGTTGTATCTCAGTGGTGGTTAGTGGTGGTTAGTGTAATTTTTAACTTAGTAAATACTGATATTAGTGGACATTTTTACGTACAATCTAGTGATCCAGTTAGATTTTTGTCAAATTTAATATTTTTCGAGATATGAACCAAACATATGTTTCTTCTTATGGAACACTCTCTATATTTTAAAATTATTAAATTATGTCAAATAAAAGATTTTTAAAAATATATAATACTTAATACTTATTTCAAATTTCTAGACCTTAAATCGAGGGTTTTAATTTTAAAATTGAATTTTGCATAGTTGGCCGTGATATAATGACTTTATAAACAAAAGAATAAAAATAGCCGTCAGTCATCCATATTTTTTTTTCTTAATTTACAGCAGCATCTGAGTTTAAATGTAATCATTTAAAGTCATTACCCTTGTTAGTATTGAGTTTTAATGTTTTATCCGTCATTTAACAATTTAAATAAAAATATGCCACTAAATGCCAATTTCACAAAAATGTATAATGGATATGCTGAAATGCTTTATACAATAACACGAAAATAATGATTAGGCGTCTAATATGTATCTAGAAAGATATTTTTATTTGCCCTATGGTTTATTATGCTATAATATTTTATAAGGTACCCTGAGAGAAGGCAACCCAATTAAGCCATATTTTTTAAAATTAAAACAAACCTTATAACATTTGGATCCTTTATAAAATCCCGCTTAAAAAAATATGACAAGCCTGAACAAGAAGTTAAAAAAATTAGTGTTTTGGCGAGCGTAGAAAATGCATGTATAATCTCCTGCAGAAATATCGAAGAACAAGTAGGAGTGTCGAAAAACAAATTTTAAGAAATTCTAAGGAAACATAAATTAAAGCCACATAAATTAAAAATGGTTTATAATTTGATTCCTGGGAATGCATATTGACTACTAAATTTTTTCCACTGGTACCTTTCAAATTTAACAGTTGATACTAATTTTAACAAAACCATAATATGGTCGGAAAAAGCTTTTATTAGCAGTGCTGGAACCAATACATGATTTTTTCTAGTAGGCAACACGATATATTTGGTTTCAATGTATCATATTTTATTCTAGGATCTAAATTTAAATTTCGTATTAATAAAAGAAGCTTATTAGTATATAGTATATGGTAGTGTATGGTACCTAAATATTCTGGAAAATACTTTAACTAAATTATGCAATGATGTACCTTTATCCCAGTTGAATTAGTTATATTTTTAGCAAGACGGTGCCCCAGCACATAATGCACAAATAATAAAAGCATATTTGAATGATAATTTTCCAGGTCATTGGCCTATAAGGTAGCCTTAAAGGTCCAAATTTATTAGTTCTGGATTTTTTCTTTTAAGGTTATTTGGAAAACAAAATGTATCGTACTCTACATTATATAATCCAAAAACTTCGAAATGCCACAGAACAAGAAATATGGAAGGCCGTCCATTTATATTAATAAGTGCAATACGCAGAATTAGAACAGTGGTAATAAATGCATAGAACATAATGGATTACAGTGTGAACAACATTTTCAGCAGCTAAATAAGTAACTAGTTTTCGCACTTTAATTTTGTAAGGTTAGATTTTAAATTTGATATAAAATTTAATTCTATTTAAAATAGAATAAAGGCATAGACTAAAAACTTAATTTTTTTAGTGAGAGGTAGATTTAAACTACTTGTAATTTAAAAATAGGTAATTTTAGTTATAGCCGTGAACTACCTCTATAGGTAGCGGACATTTTAGTAGTTAAAATAAAACCAATAAATTTATAAAAATCTACAGCCATTTTTTTCTCTTTTTTTAATAAATAATACTTTAGTTAAAAATATTTAGACGCGGCTTACTTCGCAAACTTAAGGTTTAAATATTAAAGTTTGATTAAGGGACTAAAAATATTAAAAAATTAATAGGTAATATATATTTCTAAATTAAGTGATTTAAAAACATATAGGGTGTTCCATAAAAAAATCATGTGTTTGGTTCTTATCCCGTAAAATATAAAATTTGAAAAAATCTAACTATACCACTGGATTCTTCGTAAAATGCCTACTAATGTAGGTTTTTTCTTTTATTGTAAGTTAAAGGTACGAGGAGGATTCAAAAATAAAAAAAAGATAACTTGTATGTCAACAACGAAGAAAGCCACGAAAAATATTTTAGTGTCATATTTTTTTCCATCAAAAAGTAGCGACGCGAGTGCGATATCCGCAAGTTTCCATCTCTAATAATGATTGAGACACCCTGCAATTATAACGAAATCCGGAAATTCTGTACATGCTTGTATATAGCATACATTTCTGCCTGGTGTACTTGGTTTACTCTAATTTGTCCAATAAACAGATTAGTTGTTCAAAGTTTTATTCCAAAGGTTTCAGTTGCTACTTCATAATCTTTGTTTGATTCATCAATGTTTTTAATTTATAAATGTTATTGATGGTGTTTTCTTTGGCAAAGTCAGGATCGTAGCTGACCTTATATACATCCAATCTTTTTACAAAAACATTTATTGATGTTCATTGTTCTTGTGTGATCGTATTTTTCCAGGATTTTTTTTTTTTTTGTAAGGTTATTGTTTATGACTACCATTTTAATAAACATATTAAAATATAATTAAAGCTAAGTCAACTTTTATAACTAAAGTGTGCGAGATTCTTATACCATCTGATGTACGTTTACAAACGATTTTTTTTGCTGTATTTCTTTTTTGTTAATGTTTTGTTCATTTTACCAAAACCTAATTGGTAATTATAGGGATTAAAACTGTTTTGTGTAACCACAGCAAATTCTGTGGTTTCGGTCCCTAGGTATTGTAGACATGCTTGTATATTACATAAGATATATTTTGACTACAGTAAAACCTGTGTTAACGGACCTCTTTTATATCGGCCACCTGTGTTATCGGCTACTTTTAAGCTAACAAAAATCTGCTTTATGGGATATTCTGTATATAAAAACCCTTGGATAATGGACACCCTTATAAAACAGCCGCGGCCAGCGAAATCTCAATATTTATAACCTATTTCAGGTAAATCAACCTTTTTATATTGGCCGGAAATTCTATGGTCTAATTTGTATTTTATTATTTTATGATTGTATTCTGCAAATTTTAAAGGTGAAAATCCCAAAATGCATATTTATGCCAGGAATAAAGTTTTGGGGAACCAAAATTATTGTTTTCAAGAAAGGTTTTAAATTTAGAACAAAAGTGAAAATTCCCCAAAAAAAAGTCGGGAAAAGGAAATTTGATTTTAGATCAAGTCGCTTTGGGGTTCGCGAAAAGGTGAAAATTTGGGGGAAAATCCCAAATGCATGATATTAAGGATAAAGCTAAACAAAATCGATTGTTTGAAGAAGGTGTTAATTTAGAACAAAAGAAAAAAATTCAAGAAGTCGGGAGGATTGGCAGTAGATCAAGTCGTCTACAATTGGTTCTGCAAAGCAAGAGGTAAAAATGTTCCAATATCTGGACCCTTAATTAAACAAATAGCACTTGAGGCAGCGAGCAATTTAAAAGTGGAAAATTTTGTAGCCTTGAATGGTTAAACAACTGTTACCTGGCAATACTGCCCACTCTTCTATAAAGGCCAAATATTTTTAATTTTATGGTGGCCGTTATAGACAAGTCTTACTGTAATTTGTTCTTTCTACATTTATTTGGTCGCCACCTAAAGGATGAACGTGTTTGTAATTTCTTATACGTTCATGACTATACATTCAGAAAATGTAAGGTTTACATTCCTATCTTAGCGTTGCATCTTTATCAGAGTTCTTGTTATGAGTGGTAATGTGATTTACTAATACGAGTTTACTAGTATATTATATATCAAGTAGGTACCCCTAGGCGTAAAATGTATTAAAGTTAACACAAGTTAGCAACTCATCTATCACCAAAAAAAAATAAATAAATGGTTGTATTTCGACAAATTTAATGCATAATAGCATTCTGCTCAGGAATTATAGAAAGTGTTGCCAGTTCTAAAAACATAAAAAAATTACACGATTTGGAATTTTAAAGTAACGAAACCTAAATCCTTAACCTTTAATAATTAAAACACCTTTAACAATCCACAGAATTACTTTATTTTCTCGTTTTTTTAGTGTAGAGGTAAATACCAATAAACCTCGAACGCTATGTTACGATGCCTTAAACTGAGATCGCAATCATAAAACACTGCGTTAAGAAAATTTTATAACACAGAATTAAAGGGAAAACCACAAGTATTTGTGTTAACAGCTAAACGGAATTAAAAGCGGCCAGCTTGTGCAAATTAAGTTTTAAATTAATTGACAAATACCTATGTCCAAGCAGTGCGTGTACTTTTAATAGGATACCAAATATACCAAATTTATAAATTATCATTAAAATGGCAAAAACTATTAGACATATGAAAATGGATCAAATAGAGCCATAGACCTTTTCGAAAATTATGAATGTTTTTTTCACAATTTTTTCTCTTATTATGACAATTACCAAAAAAATGTCACAAAGCAAAATTATGCGTTATTATCCAGGCTATTAGTTTTAGGTCGTCGTCTAACTTTCCGAGATAGAGTAAATTTAATGTTTCTTTAAAGCAGTTACGCCCCTAGCGATCTAATTAAAAACTTTAAAATAATTTCCAGACATTTCTTTTGCCCACTTTAGTTATGAGGATGTTGTTTGTTAGCCGCACCGTTCTCTTATCCGAACACCCTGTTTATTTTAAAAAATATATAAGTTTAATAGTTTTCTTTTATAAATGGATTACTACTACCACCTCCAAACAGGTAATTAATTATTAATTGATATACGGTGGGCCCTAATTGTACTAGTATTTTGAGCCTTGACAACAATAAATGTGGTCAGCAATTATTTATTACTAACTTTCACGTGAAATATCAAAACAGAGGTGTATCGCTTAACCCTCCTTCACTCTGGCGACTGATACTGTAAAAGGCAGCAGGAAACATTGATGCAGTGCAAAAACTAATAACGCAGGAACGTGGTGTTACATACCGTAAGATTTGGGCAATCTTAAGCATTGGTTTTATTAACATATAGTAAATATTACCTGATCACTTAGCCGTAAAAAAAGGTTTTTTCTTTGTCCACATAATTCGGCAAAATCTCAAAATGATGCTCGTGTTGAATTGTACAAACTAGAAATACAATACCGGTGTTTCCAAAGACGTGTATAAGATTGTAACAAGTGACAAATAATGGAACTATGCGTATAAGCCGAAAACAGCAATCGACTGTATGGGTAATTTAAACAAATTAAATTCAACAAAACTTGTTGGCACTTAAAGCACTTCGAAAGAAATGGTTACCGGTTTTTTCAGAACTATTCATGTGACAACTGGACCTTTAGGGGAACGTAGAATGATCAATTCCTATCTGGTACGCGAAAGTTAGACAAACAAGTGTCATCGATATATTTCTCATCAAGAGAATGCTGTCACACATTTTGCCCAATAACCGACTATCTGAACCCTCAAAAGAATGAATTAATGAGTAATCCGCCATACGTTCATGATTTGGCAGCAAATGACTTCTTTTTGCTTCCGAACGTCAAGAATTAATTGCCAGGACAACAATTTCCTCGGCAGAAGAAGTCGTTGATGCATCAAACCATGTTTGAAAGTGCCCTCTAGTGGAATAAAAAAAAATGCTTTGACAAGCGGTAAATGCGCATGCAAAAGTTTGTAAATCATAAAGAAGATATTTTTTTAAATTATTACCATTGACAAATTACTGTATTATTTTTATTACTAGTTTTCGCCTGTGGTGTACACGATTTTGGGTGTTTTTTTTTCGTTCTTGCAAAAAAATTTCATATATTCTATACATGCAATAACAACGTCTGCCCTTACGTTAGTGACTTTTCGGGTAGCCATAATTGTTCATGTGCGTCACTTCTTAAAAAATACTAGCAAAAATTTACAACAGTTGTCTACAAACAAAACACATACCACAAATTTGGAATTGCGCCAATATAATACTAATCCACAAGAAAGGCAGCAAAGAGGACATCAGAAATTACAGGCCAATAAGTTTACTACCAGTAATATACAAGATTTTCACGAAGATCTTAAACAATAGACTGCACAACATATTAGATATTGCACAACTACGAGAACAAGCGGGATTTAGAAGTGGTTTTAGCACTATTGATCATATACACACGCTAAGGAAAATCATCAGCCGAACCAAAGAATATGAACTACCACCAGCTCTAGCGTTCATAGATTTTGAGCGACTCTATATATTCCAAAGCAATAATAGAAGCCTTAACAAATCAGAGAATCAACGAACCTTATATGGAAACTCTTGCGAATATATATGAAGAAGCTAAAGCCAGAGTTGTAATATACAAGGAACTAACTCCTGAATTCCCCACTAGCAAAGAAGTACGACAAGGAGACGCAATATCTCCCAAGCTGTTCACAGCAGCACTAGAAGAAATCTTCAGCAAACTGAACTGGACCACCAAAGGTCTGCAAATAGAGGGATTCTCCCTTAGCCATCTAAGATTCGCGGACGACATACTTCTAATTGCCAATACCCCTGCAGAACTACAATAACAAATAAATGAACTAAATGCGGCTAGTAACATAGTAGGTCTCGACATAAATCTAGCAAAAACTAAAATAATGTACAACAAACTGGCAGATGAGCAAAACATTCTAATAAATGACACAAATTTGGAAATAGTAGAGCAATACACATACCTGGGCCACCATAGATCAGGATCCCTACTACCAGAAATAAACCAAAGAATCAAGTTAGTATGGAGTGCATACGGAAAAAGTTCAGTTATATTTAAATCCAAAATGCCACTCCTACTAAAAAAGAAAGCATTTGACCAGTGTATACTACCAGTTATGACCTATGCATGTGAGACCTGGACACTTAAAACAGATATTGCAAGAAAACTCCAGGTAGCACAACGATCAATGGAACGCAACATGCTGGGAATAAGGAAGAGAGACCGCAAAAAAATAGAGTGGATACGACAAAGAACTCAGGTGATAGATGTGATCCACAGAATCAAATTTCTTAAATGGCAGTGGGCAGGACACCTGGCAAGAAGAACAGGTAACGGATGGACCACCAAAATTACAACATGGTACCCACAAGGCATTAAGAGACCTAGAAGAAGACCACACCTGAGATGGGACCATGACATTAATCAAAAGGTAAAGGAAGGCTACACCATTGTGGAACTCCCAAATTACAAAATGACTTTTGGTAGTTTTTCCATAGATAAAAATTTAAAAAACGAGTTTTGCAATTTATCCTTTGACTAATCGGCTAATATTATTTTAATAAATAGATAACTTTATCAAATTTATTGTACATCGACAGCTCTAGCAATTTAAAGTGTTGCAGACACTCGTTCTCTCTTTAAAATTAAATTTCGTAAAACGTAAAATTTAACCAGGTCGGTTTTTTGCTGGAAAAGCTTTTCCTTGTAAATAATTAAAAGTTGTTGCGAAGGACTGTTTACTTGTTAAAAAAGGGCTTATCTGCTTAAACAATTTTTTAAAAATTATACAACTCCAAATTTGGGATTAATGAAAAAAGTAGACATTGTTTAAAGTTGTAAAAAACAAAAAGTTTTAAAATTTTAAAAAGAATCTGTTCTCGTGTTTGAAAAAAAAGTTAATTATTTAAAATTTTTAAATTGAAAAATACCTAATTGGAAAAAAGAACATTGTGCCAATTCCAACATTAGTATGGTAAAATTTGTATACCATTTTTAAGCCAGAAAGGATTTTCGTTTCCAAATTTGTATTTACTTTTAATTGTTTTCTTTTTTATTGAAATTAAATTGTAAGCAATCTTCATATCCATTTGCTATTGGGGGAGATTTTTTGCCCCAGTATTAAAAAAGGTTTGAGACATTAAAGTTATGGGTTTTGGGGAAAAAAATTGGTTTTTTATAAACTTTTCTTCTACCCCAAAAGAAAGTTTCCCAGGGATCCAAACATACAGCAAGGGGTTGATTTCATTAGTCCTAGAAAAATTCAAATTTTTTTTATATTATATTCTATCTTTTTTAAGGTTCAATAGTCTAAAATAGAATTGATGTTCTTTTTTAAAAATAGGGAATTTGCTGGCAGCACCCCATGAAAAAGAATATTTGTCTTAGTAAGTTTGCATTTTTCCGTTTATTTACGGGTAACTAATTTTTTTAGAAAAATAATTTAAAATCTAATACTAATTCAAGGTATTTTATAAATTGGCTATAGGAAAAGTTAAAGTTTAAGTTTTTTTTTCTTGCTTCAGTTCTTGTCGGGTGAAAAAACCACGGTATTTTTTTAGGTTAAGGTAAAACCCTTATTGGCGATTTTTAAAAGTATTTTATAATTAGTTAATTTTAGATCTTGTTTTTGTACCTATAAACAGCAATGTTACCCGCATATTAAATACTGATCCCTGGGAAATTTCTAAGGAGGTTTTTCTGGGGAATAGGTATTTATTATTTTTTAGGCTTATAGTAATACTTCCGTTGGGTATATATTTATTATTGATTTAATAACAATTACTGGAAAACCAATGTGCTTTATTTTCTGAACAAGAATATAAGGATTTACACTTTCATAAGCATTCTTAATGTCAGCAAATAAAACACCCAGGCATTTATTCTCTAATAGTCCCAACTACACATATGTGCCCAGATGAGCCATTGCCTCCCTAGGTCCAAAATCGGGTCTAAAACCATACTGACTCTTAGGGAAATGTTTGTTATTTAACCACCAATACTTTATTCTAAATTTAACTAATTTTTCATATAGGTTTTAATTATACGTGACATTAAAGTTATAGGTCTATATGATTCAGTACAAAGTGGATCTTTTTGTGGTTTGAGACTAAGGACAATTTATTATACTATTTTTAAGATCACATGGAACATATGATATAAACCACATCTTAATAAAAATTAAAAAAAAACTATTTGGCTAGAATTTATGTTTAATTATTGTTTATTAGGGATTTATTTATTTTTATTTTCTAGCGTCTTTTACATTTTATAACTAAAGCAAGAATACTGTATATGTAAACTTTTAATTAACAATGTAAAAGCACTCTGTATGTCAAATATTATTTAATATATTGTGACAATGTATATAGGGCAGTATAATTAGCTAAACGGGAACGGCGGCTCCGGAACTTATGACTCTTCTATTTGGGGTGTACACCAAATATGACACTGTATCTCTTTTATTCACCATATGTGACACTTGGGTCACCGGAATTTAAAAAAATCAGAATTAAAACCCCTTTAAAGCGGACCCTTCCTTACTTTTGGATTTTTTCCTTGGGGGGCCCGGGTTTGGACTCCCAAAATTTCCCAAGCAAACCCGGAACCCGACTCCGGTATTATCTTTTATATCCCTTTTTTTAATGCTTTAAATATTTTAATTTTTATAAAGGCATCGTAATTCGAACAGTAAATCGTTAAACCTTCTTGTATTGGTACCTAGGCTTAGGTTAAACCTCCTTGAACTTTATTATATGTTAATCCTGCACTACTTGTTTTATGTTCTTCACCTATAGTTAAATGTTTACAAATTTCAATTTTAACATTACCATACTAAATTTTTTAGTTTGTTTACCATATTTTTACTTGGTTTTCTTTTTTTGGATCGGGAAAAGTTAAGCAACGCTGTAGTCGGTCATAATAGTGGGTGACCGCTAGTAAACTTTGCACTGGCCCCTTGTTAAATTATTGTTTCATTAAAAGCGCTTTGGGGTGGCTATGGGAAAAACCCCGTGCCAGGCAATCTGAAAAAAATACCCCAAGTGTTATGTAAATAAGATTTTTTTTTAAAATATTTTACTTAGAGCCTACCGCGAAATCTTTGGAATTTATTAGTTTTTCTTTAATTATTTAAAAAGTAAAATATTTTTTTAAAAGTCATTTTTTTACAAAATAAACAGTTTTTTGGGTAAATTTTAAATTAAAGTACATCAAAAACATACATATAATATAAAAAATTAAATTATATATTTTAAATTTTTTAATAAATAATTTTTAAATAATTTTAAATAAAAAAAATTTTTTTTTTTTTATAATTTATAAAATTATTTATTTTAAAATTAAATTTTAAATAGCCGCAAAACTTGAATTTCTTGCTTTAAAGCAAAATTTTTTTAAGGAACTTTTGATGTCTGGAAATGCTCTTTTAACTTAACAAAAGAAACTTAATATAAATTAAAATTTTTATACCTTAAAAAAAATTTTTGGGATTTATTTGATTTTTTTTTAAAGTGAACAGTTGTAAAAAAGAATATTATTTTAAATAAAAAATTTTTAACAAAATTAAACAAAAGAAACGCTTTTGCTTGTAAGAAAAAAAAAACATTTTTTTTTTTTTAAAAAACAATTATCTTTTTTGAATCTAAAAAATTTTTTTAAAAAAAAATATCTTTCCCGTGTTTTTACAAATTTTGTACGTTCTAGTAAGATTTTCACACCCTGAGTTTTTAAAATCATTTTTACGCCTAGGACCAAAAAACATGTAAATATTAAAAACCTTTTTTTTTCTTCAACCCCCATTCTTTTTATTTTAAAATCTTGATTAGACTAGACTATCCAAATTAGGGTTGGCCAGATTTGAAAATTTTAAAACTTTTAAAACAATTTAAAAACTTTTCCGGATTTTTGGTGTCAGTCCCCTGAAATTTTTTTAAAAAACAAAAATTTTAAAATTTACCATTTTTAAAAAAAATGTTTTTATTTTTTAAATTTATAAAATTTCCTATAATTTTGCTTTTAAATATTTTAATAGTTTTTTTATTTTAACATAATTTCCCCAAAAAATAAATTTTTTTTTGGGGAAAGTTATTTTTTTTTAAAAAAAAGGGTCAGATTGTTAAAAATTTGGGGCTATACAAAAAAACCCAACAATAAAAAAGGAATCATTGTTAAAAATAAGGGAAAATTGAAGCCTTAAAAAGGGGTT
>JAHBCN010007567.1:0-42851 GCA_019359885.1 Listronotus oregonensis | reverse complement strand
GTGAGTAAAATTTTGAATGGAAACTTTAGGAAAAAGCATTACTGAATTTCATTATGATCCAGAATCTGGCTTGGCCATTGATCTCTAGTACAAAAGATTTGAAAGCTTGTTTGAAGAAGATGCCAAGAATTCCCGACCCTTTAAATAACCGACATCTGAAAATACAGAAGAACCTAACTTCTACTTCTTACCCAAACGTCAAAGAAAGAATTTAGTTTTTGAAGGACTATATTTTGGATTAAAAAAAGAAGAAATGTTAGAACCACAAATAAACCTCCACATCATTTCCACCTTGGTTTTATTGGAGCACCAATGTCATTCAGAAAGTTGTAATGTCATATGTTATTCAAGTAATAAATGAATTTTTATTACTTTATTAATTTGTATGAGTGAGTTTAGATCATATCAATTAAACATACTTTTTTCAGCACCTATTCACAAAAAACCTCTTGCAACAAAACAGGTCTTTGGAGTTCAAATGTAAATTTCCATATACAATAGTTTATTATATTAAGGTAATTTCTCAAAGCTGCCTCCTTCCATTTTGACCAAATTTGGAACGGGGGATTTTTGGGGGCTGATTACGAATCCGAAAATTTTTGGCAACGTTTGTTTTCGAGAATTATCATCAAGTTGAAAATAAACTAACCTTATTTACACTATTCCTCCTTCTTTTTAAGAATTTTGATTTTTCCAAATTGGACATCGTATTTTAAAAACACCTTTTTAAAACTTGTTTTTAATTTATTTAACACTTTTTTCATTTAATTGCAAACCTCTACTTTCACACGTCGGATCGTGGCCGCAACCATGTATACACTAGGAAATCAGGCCGCCCAGCTTAAGTGAAGTTCAATTTAATGGAAAAAAGGTAAATAAATAAAAATATAAGGTTTTAAAGGGTGTTTATAAAATATTTGTGCCACTTTTTATAAAAATCAAAAATTGTGTACAAAAAGAAGGGGGAATATAGTGAAAAATAAGGTTAGTTTGATTTTCAACTTGATGATGAAACTCGAAAACGAAATGTCGCCGAAAAAATATTTTTTCGATTGAATCAGCGCCCCAAAAAACCTCCGATAACAAATTTGTAAAAAGTATTTTTTAAAAACATATAATTTAACGGTTTCGTGAACTTTAGCTCCATTTTTAAACAGCAATATTTTTGATATAATTTTTTTTTCAGTTATTTGTTACACCATTATAAAACACATAGGGCCTGAAAAAATTAATTTTTTCACTCATATTAACAAAAAATAAAAATAATTTCTTTATTTATATAAAATATACTAAAGTAATATGGCTGACCAACACAAAAAAAATGAGAAAGAATACCTACAAAAGAGATGATACGATGTCATTTTGTTTAGGATTTCCCCCCTTAAAAAAGCAATGTTGCCAGATGTTTTTAATAATTTGTTATTATTGAAGGTTGTTTTTTTTTCCCATTTACCAGAAATGAAGTTTTTTTTATAGAAACAACAAATCAGAACTAACCAAAACAACTTTAAACTAACCTAGTTTTGGTTGTTTTTGGTTATTGTCGGGTTTTCCTCATTAAATTGTAAAATTTCTTTATCATAAATGCGCCGTCGAACAATTTTTTTTGATCCGACAATATCGCAAATTTGGCCTTTACTTAACCTAAAAACATAGTATTTTTTCGACTTTAATTTCATTTTTCTCTGCAAAAAATGATTTTTTGATTTTTTTTTTGGAAATCTACTAAACAAAATTGCATCTGTAATATTTATATTTTTTTAAATCGAATGGAGCTAAACTACAACGGACCCAATTTAATTATCAAACACCAAAAATTTTGATGGTTTGGTAACAATTCTATACGGTTTTCTGCTATTTTTGGATTTTATGAATTTTTTTTTAATAAAATTACATTTAAGTATCCTTTGGGATAGCAAATATACTACCGGAGAAGAGAAATTGTTTTAATTTTTGTTTTTTCAACCAAATAAACTTACTGATCTTGAGTGAATTTGAGTGCTGGGGGAAAAACGTATAAATTGATAATTATTTAGTTAAACATAACACACAGAAACAGAAAATTGACAAAATACGCAGAAAAATCGGGAAAAACAACTTTTTAATTTAAATTTAAAAAAAATATAGGTTAGAAATAAAACAATATCTGATAACACATTTTTCTACATTGTCAAATTCAAAATAATATAACAGTGTTGCCGGACTTAATAACCCATCAAATTTTTGATATTCTTTTGTCTTAAATAAATAAATAAAAAGTGTTTTTACCAAAACTAACCATGACCGACTAGGGGCTCTTGAATTTGTCAAACAGTTTCATGGTTAATTTTGGTTATTAAAGCGGCTTTTATTTTTCCCAATTATATTTCAGACGTAAAAAATGCGGGAACGTATTCGAAAAGACCCTGATTTGGCAACACTGCACGCTGACGTTCCTTGTCATAATGGGGAGTTTTCATTATATGGAGAAAATCAATTAATTTTAAATTTTCAAATTAAAATAAAAAATATTAAAACACATAATTTCTCTTCTCCGGTAGTATATTTGCAATCCCTAAGGACACTGGAATATGACTATAAAAAAAATTTTACCATATAATCCAAAAAATAGAAGAAAACCGTATATGCAATAATTACCGATGGTTTTTTTGTATAAGGAGGTTTTTAGGAGCGCTGATCATGAATCTAAAATATATATATATTTTTTTGAAAACCTCCGGGCTTTATATTATAAGGTCTTTAAGTGAACTAACCTCAAAATAGACAAAAAAATTTCTTATTCTTGAAACTGATTACTATCAAATGGAAACATACACTCACCTCACATATCGGGCAGTTACATAATAAGTAAATACACTAAAATTTATAATATTTTATTGCTATTTTTAGTAAAAAACACCTCAAATAAACCTAGGTACAGGAGTTTTATGCAAAAAAACATCAAAATCGGCGTTTGTCCGATAAGTAAAATTTTACCAAACTTACGTGAAAATGATTCTCACAAACAAAAAAAGGTTTTTGAAAAAAAATTTGGGGTCCCTTTTAAGTGTTTTTTTTAAGAAAGATTTGTCTTTTGCATCGCTCGGCACTCTAATAAATGTTTTTCCTCTTGCCCATTCAGTCGTAATTTTACAATTGGGCAAAATACAATACCGGTAAACCAATTTTATACGCCTCCACAAAAAAACTTGGCACGAATTGTTAATAATTCAAGGGATTAATCTCAACAGGACAGAAGTAAAAAATTAAAAAAATCAACTATGAAAGTAAACAAATGCAATGGTAGTTTGTTAGCCGTCCGTCCTACGGAGCAATAAATGAATAGTTCTGGTCCGTTCACATGTCGTGTGATGTCACGACAGCAGTTTGTCTGGTATAATGTGGTTTTGTCGCGCTCTAAAAAATATTTAAAGAGCAATCGTGTATACTTCGGTTAATTAACATTATTTTTTTGAAAGTCTTTGACACATATTTTTTAATCATATAGGATCATATTAAAGACATACTTAAATATAAAATGTACAATATAGTCCAAATTATACTCATTTGTAATGACGTCATTTTTGTTTATCTTTGTTTAGTATATTCCAAAAGCGGTGAAACAAATTTTTAAAAAATGGGTGTCGATCATTATTCATTTTTTATTTTTGGTTTGTAAAGTATCCGTCACTGTCAATCAAAAACATTGGTGTGTCAACTTGTTGTTATTTCGAAAAGCATAAAAAATGCCGAGAAAGAATATAATAGGTATAATGAACAAACGCAGCGAATAATTTTAAATATATTGGCTTTTTTTCAATTTGGGAAAAAGGGAAAAATGAAACGGAATCGCCCTTCAAACGGAATGTAATACAGCGAGTGGCAGATGCTACGAAATTGAGCCCAACGACGATAGCAAATATAAGGAAGAATGGGATAAAATTAGACCAGGATTACGCTTCCAATATGTCTTCCAAGCACCGCACCGCAAAACCAAAATTACAACATATTTGAAAAATTTAATTGGACACAATTTATGCTATGTACGCCAGAAAAGAATATGTTACGTTGGCAACAATAAAACAAAAAATTTAGGGAAGAATTTGAATATTTTGAATTTTCCATCGACTCCTTAAGAAGATGGATCAAAAGTATAGGCTTCCGGTGGAAAAAATCTAATAATAGAAATTATTTAATGGACTTGCCAGATATTGTTCAAAAAAAGAATACATTTTTAAGGGAGTATATCAAAAAAAAAATTTAGGTTCGGGAAAGGGTTTTTCTGAAGTTTTCATTGACGAGACATGGATCTTTAGCAAGGGATCATTTCGTAGTAGCTGGCAAGATAATACCAAGCACTGGGGTTCAAGAAAAACAGTGAAGGAAAAAAAATGTTTTTTTTTTTTTTTTAAGAAAAAAATGGTGCCTTGTAAATCTTCAAAATTTTGTCTGTTACATATTTTTATCAGCTTATAAAAGTACAAAAAAATTAAAAGTAGGTCAAATAGGATAGGGGAGCTATGATGGCCCTTAAAAAATTTTGGGTTTTCCCCAAAAAACGCAGCAAGGGGAAAAGAAATATATGAAAAGTTTTATTTTAAAACCCTCCCCCGGGGGTCCTACCGCCTGACGAGCCTTTTGCAGTTTACGTTTGCGGGGGTTAATACCTGTTAGTTAAATTAGGTGAATTAGGTTAGGCTAGGTTGATTAGGTTTAGTTGGGGGAGACTTGCTATTGCCCAGTAAACGGGGACATTCTCACGTGGCGTACCTCCCATTTCTCCCAAACAATCCAAAAAATTTTTTTTTAATTTTTTTTTTTTTAAAAAAAAAATTTAAAAGGGTTTGGGGTTTATGGGGAATTTTTTACTGTAAGTACTATGTGCATGGAACATTACCTATTTCTGATGTTTAAGAAAAATTAAGTTAACTTATATTTTTTAAGGTCAACGTTATATTGTGGTCCACGCCGGAACCAAAGATGGCTTCATCAAGGGCGCGGTTTTTAATATTTAAAAGTGGATTAAAGACGGGGATTATCATGACAATATGAACAGGAAAACTTCAAAACTGGTTTAAAACTCAGCTGGTTCCGAATCTTCCACCAAAGTCATTAATAATCATGGACAAGGAAAAAGTTACCATTCTGGTTTATTAGAAAGAAATCCCGAGAAAATCTTGGACAAAGCAGAAAACTGATCGAATGGTTGAATAAAGAGAACATTAACTTTCCAAAAAAAGGCCATGAAAGATCAAATAGGAAAAGGCCAAAAACTCCCTAATAAAAAAAATACTACCTTGATGAATATGTTAAACCTTTAGGACAAAAAAAATTTTGGGGACTGCCACCATACCATTTTCATTTTTAATGCAATTGAAATGGTATGGTCGGAATGTAAATAAAAAATAGGTACGATCAATATATTTCCAATCTTAAGGGGTCACCTTCAGAAGTTCTGGCTACATGGGAAAGGGTTAAAAAAACGAAATTTCTATAGATCAATGGAAAAAAATATGTAATTCATACAGAAAGGTAATTTCGGCGGGCTTGGGAGGCAATACGAGGTGTGATCCCTTTCGATATTCCGCCACGGTAATTACGACTAACGCAGACGACGACGACGAAGACAATATCTCTGACTTTAGTTCGGACTCTGACAATCCCGGACGAGCCCGATTGAGCTTTTGTGTGCTTGAAAAATTTTATTTCATGATCGTCATTTAAGTATTTAATCCTATCGTTACAATTACATTAACTTGGAAATTTTAATATGTTTGTTTTTTTTGAGTTTGTATTTTTTTTTTTTGGATTTATATTTACATTTTGATGTTTAACATATTCATCCAGGCAGTTTTTTTCATAAACAAGTAAATTAAATTATGAGTATTTGAAATTTTCCCTTGAGGTTAAAATAATTTTATACCATTCTTCCTATTATTCACAATTTTTGTAAGCTCAGTTTTGGTACATCTACTGCTGGGTTGTATTACATTCTCAATTTGAAGTGGACTTAAAACCCTGTTCCTCTTCTAGTTGAAAATGTAGTTAATTATTTAAAATGGATTTTTCGTTTTTTTTAATTGAATTAATCATATTTTGAAAAAGTTACCAAAATGGAATTTAAAACTACAAGATTATTTTTATTTTTTAGATTGGGAAAATGTATAGACGAACCAAAAAATGATAATATACTGCTAAGGCGGTTGCACCAACAATTTTAAGGAACCATTAGGGTCCTTTCACACGGGGGGCTTCACGTCTATCACTCCCGAGGGAGAGGAAGGCTCTTAGCACCAAAATGCAACGAGTCCAATGGAGCTTTCAAACGGAGAGCGGGAGCCGCCCCGTATCGGGAGACGAGAGCCCTCACATCTCCTGCATCTCGAGCCGGGAGTCGCGTCAGGCAGGTAGGGGCGAAAAGGGCTCCTGTATAGGAGCGAGGACGTGAAGCTCCCCGTGTGAAAGAACCCTTAGCGTTATTTGTTCCTTAAATCTCCAATGTAGCCAATCAGATTGCTTGTTTGGCCATTTTAAGGAATACCTTGTGCTAAGGGTTCCTTAAAACTGTTGGTATAAGTTTGTCCAAGCTAAATTTTTAGGTTGGCAATGCGAATATCCCTACATATTAGTAAATTTTGTTTTTTTAATTGGCTTTTATATAAGAATTTGAGTTGGAACCGATTTAGGGGAGAGTTTCCAAAAATTTTGGAGTATTTTTTCTCTTTTTCTGTTTATATATTTTGCAAAATTGTGAAAGATTGATTTTAGAAAAAATATTTTATTAAAAAACTTTCCTATCTAAAATGAGTTATTAAAAAGTTATTTATTTAAAGTGTTTGTTATTTTAAAATAGTTTAAAAACCATTTTACACTTTTTTAAAACTTAGTCCTTAAATACACCTTCAATTAAAGCGCTTAGGTATATAAAAATGTAAAATAGTGTACACTATTTCTTTAATATCAAACAGATCTTTTTATGTTTTGTTATATTTGGAGGCAAACTCTTTACAGTTGAATTGAAATTCCTTTTATAAAATATCTCACTATAAGGGATGGTTTGATATCCCTTATTATGCAAATTTACAATTGTTTAAAAAAGATGCCTAAAGATAAGTCGATTTTTTTAGAAAACAGGTCTTCTACAGCTTGTGGTGTGCAAGAGGAAGCTTTTTTATAAAAACTGGATAATTTATAAGGCAAAACAAAATTTTATTAAAGATTGTATAATTTCTTTACCTTGTAATTTAAAAAAAATGGGCCCTTCAATTTTTCCTTAAAGTGTAGGAAATACATTTTTTTTTTCTAGCGTATAATTAATCTTTAGAATTTTTTTACCTTTTCACTAAAAAAATACATCGTCATCCTGCCAAGACCTGCGGAAAGAGCTGTCGAGAACATCCAGGTTTCATCGAGAAACACCCAAAGATTTTATTTTCCCTAAACCTTCATTTTCCATTACCTTTTTTGAAAATTTCCTTCATGCGTTGCACATTTGGGTTTTCCATTAAGCCTAAGTTACTTATAAATTTTATACATTGCTTCATATTGTCAGCAATCCACTATGCGATTCTAAAAAATACATTCAAAAATATATTTAAATCTTAAAATATTTGGCACATCTGTGGATGATTTTAGAAGATACTCTTAAAACGAGTTATTTTACCTTTGCAAGATCACTATTCTGATGGCTCATTTTTCAAAAAATATTAGGTTAATTTTTATGAACCATTTCGAAGTTTTCGAACTTTTCCAAACTGGAAATACAGTAATCATTGTGATTTATACACTAAAAATATCTATTCTAGTGGTTTTTTTTTAAAACCAATAAAAATAAAAACTTAGTCCAAAATAAAATAAATTATGAAATATAAAAAATGTCAAAATAGTCCCCCCAAAAAAAAAATAAAAACACTGCAGAGTAATCTCTAATCTCACTAATTATTTTAAAAAACACGAAATAACACACCCAAACACAAAAAAATTTCAAAAAAATTGAAACGCCTTTAATCCATTACTGGGTGATTTACGCCAATTAGCTGATTTTGACGTTGAGTCTAGTAATTTTTTTTTTTTGAACATGTAAGCCAACAAAAATGTTAGCTTGGACAAACTATACAACCAGCCCTAAATCATCATTTGTTAATTTTGAACGTATAAAAAAAACATAACAGACTATGAATTTCTGAACGCGACAGTAAATTTTCTAACCTAATATTGATTGACAAAAATGTCTAATTATTAATTTACGACATACGTTTTTTCTCACCTGGATAACGTTACTACAAAAAATTGAGTATAATTCCGACTATACATGCAAATTTGAGTACTCCGGATCTTTTGTGATGGCATCCCATGTGCATAAATTAAAAATGAAAAACGAAAAAAACCGGAAGACAATCTTATTGGTCAAAAAGTAGTCATTTTGGATTTTATAACATTTACGCGTGTACTTCGCAAAGGCTTGTCAGTCATAATTTGTATTGGGTAAACTGGGCTTTTCCAATTTCCAACTTTGGGTTGTATGTATTATGTATTAAATTGACAATGTTTATTAGTTTGATATGTTTATTTGTTACACAAACTGCAAATACATAAGAGTGAATAAAATAAGAAGTTGCCGACAACACGGCTGTTTGTCTTGCTAAGAAAAAAACTATGTATTATGATTATGAATGCTTTCTTGTCGAGCAGCAAAGAATAAGTTCGTAGCTGGACGAATAGCCGAACCGTCGGTGGCGCTGCAGACAACAAATAGTCGAGCAGAAAATACCAGACACATGGCCAATATAATAGACTAGCTTATTTGCTAAAGAAACAAATGAAAAAATATACAAAGTCTGAACATACCGCCCCCTTTGAAAGGGTTACATTTCAAAACTAAACATACATAGATAATAATGTTATGCTAATTCAGAACAAAATATAAAATCATTCGTAATTGACTACTAAGTCTTAACATATGAGAACATAATAAATTATAAAATGTTGTTCGTACGAGATTTGAGCAATATTTTGAAGTATCAAGTGTTTATGGGTAATACGTACACTTTGGAGACAGGTCGTCTAACGACACCATTGGTTGTCTCAATGTCCACGACACGAACTATCTTGTCTGTCCCGGGAACCACATTAACAATTCGACCCATCTTCCAACATAACGGAGCCGAATTATCTTCCTTGATCACGATTAGCGTTCCGACATCAACGTTAGGGAAACGCTTATTCCACTTTGAACGTTCTTGTAACATCGTTAAATACTGGTTTGACCAGCGTTGCCAGAAATGCTGTGTCTGTTGTTGAAGGCGCTTAAAATGGGAAAGTCGATGTTCTACCAATCAGAAAATGAGCGGGAGTCAATGCGCTGAGATCGTTAGGATCATTTGATAAAGGAAGCAACGGTCTTGAGTTCAAGACTGCTTCAATTTGAATAAACACAGTAGAAAGTGATTCATAAGTTAAATGCGCATTGCCAACTATTCTTTTTAAGTGAAATTTGACAGCTTTTACGCATGCTTCCCATAGACCGCCGAAATTTGGGCCATAAGGTGCCATTTAATATGATTATGTGATAAAAGATCTAAAAACTTCGAGTCATTTTTTATTGTTACGATAATTTTCTTAAGTTCGTTTTCAGCGCCTATAAAATTAGTTCCGTTGTCGGAATAAATTTCTGCGCAAATACCTCTGCGTGATACAAATCTTTTAAGACAGTTTAAAAAGATTCTGTAGATAAATCTCCTGCTAGTTCCAGTGGACGGCTTTAGTTGTAAAGCAAACGAAAACACAAAGATAGCATTTGACTAAAGTTCGATTTTTTGCCTTACCATCCTTGACCATAAAGGGCCCAGCAAAATCGATGCCGGTAGTATGAAATGGGCGTTGAGCTATAACGCGTGACCTTGGTAAGTCACCCATTTGATAAGATGAAGTAATTATTTTACTCTGAAACATTTAACGCAAGTACATAGGACCTTTTGTACGAGGCTTCTACCATTTATTGGCCAAAAATTCATGCGAACAGCTGAGAGGGTAGCTTGAGCACCGGCGTGTAAGTGTCTTAAGTGTTCATACAAAATAATAAGTTTTGTAAAATGTGAATGATTAGGTAATAATATGGGATGCTTTTATTCGAAAGAAAAGTCAGAATATTTAAGACGACCACCAACTCTGATTAAATCGTTATCGTCTAAAAATGGATTTAAGCGCAAAATTTGACTCTTTGAAGATAACGTTCCCTTATTCCTTAAACATTTGAGTTCGTTAGAAAAGTAATATGACTGAACTATCTTACATATAGTAATAGTAGCTTTATTTAATTCTGTTCTTGATAGTAAACCTGAGTAATGATTTGATTTATTACGTGAATTATGTAAAAATCTCAGCAAATGCTACAATTCGTTGTAATTTATTAAATGAAGATATTTTTCAATGAGAAAAAATCCTTAACTCTTGTGGTTAAAGTTAAATTAGTCTGTTTGACTTCTGGGGGATCAGATAAAATTGTATTACAATTGGGCCAACATTCCTCATTTTTTGTTAGAAATGTAGGTCCATACCACCAAAGGTGACAAGTTCTTAATTTGTCTGGGTCTAGCCCTCTAGAAATGATGTCAGCGGGATTTTGTTCGGACGGAATATGTCGCCATTGACTGTGTTCAGTAACTTGCTGAATTTCAGAAATTTTATTTGCAACAATAGTATTTAGTTGGTTTGGCTGATGTGAAATCCATGCTAAGACTATGGTTGAGTCTGTCCAATAACAAGAACTGGTAATATTAATTTTAAGACATGTTAGAACCCTTTGAGCTAATCTGGTGAGTAACAAGGCTGCACAAAGTTCTAGTCGTGGTAATGATAATGTTTTCAACGGAGCAACTCGTGATTTGGCACAAATAAGTGAGATTTTAACGTTACCTGAAGAATCGCATGACCGGAGATAGCAACAAGCTCCATACCCCTTTTTTGCGAAGCGTTACTGAAGCCATGTAATTCTATGGTGACTGGATCTAAACAAAGAATATGTCTAGAAATTTTCATGTTATTGATATTTGAAGTTGACTACAAAGGAGAATCCAAGTATTGTGTAAATCTGCTGGAACGCTTTCATCCCAATCTAAGCCTAATTGCCATAATATTTGCAAAATGAGCTTGGCCTTTATAATGCATGGTCCTATTAGACCCATTTGATCAAAGATCGTGCCGTTATTGCTAGAATAGAACGTTTTGTAACATGGTTGTTTTGAGAGATATTGACTGAATATTGAAAAAACATCTTCTTGGGAATTCATGTTAAACCCAGAATTTTATGTTTTGTCGTCGGAAATGATTTTTTGATTTGACGTGCATTTGTCTTTGGAAATATTACTCAAAAGAGCATCATTATTGGCAACCCATTGGAAGGATAAAACCTGCGTTTTGAAGAATTTGATTTTTTCTGAAATAAGTTTTTACCCTGTTCAATGGTAGAGCAACCAGAAAGAAATCATCAACGTAAAAGCAAGATGAAATTACTTCACAAGCATCGGGAATGTGTTTATTTTCAATAGCTAACTGCTGCAAACATCGTATAGCTAGGAATGCTGCGCTAGATGTGCAAGTAACCGTATTTAATTGATAATGATCTATTTTATTTGAAGAATCAAATCGCCATAAATTTTTTTGAAATTGCGTTGACCTTCTTATCATAAGCAACGATACATTTTCTCAATATCCGCTGTAAAGACAAAATTGAAGTTCGAAAGCGAATAACAATGTCCATTAAATCCTCTTGTATCTTTGGACCAACCTTAAGAAGTATCATTGAGTGATAAGCCGCTACTGGATTTAGCAGAACCGTCAAAGACGACCCGTAACTAAGTAGTAGAACTGGAATTTTAACTACACCATGGTGTAAAGTAAAATTCTTGACCATTGTGATCAGAATTATTTGATATTCAATTTTGGACATATGACCAGTTTTTCATATTCGAGCATAAACATACGTTGATGTTTAAAATTTGGATTTTTATTTAATCTTTTTTCGGTGGAATGGAATCTTTTGAGTGCGTTGTCAAAAGAATTACCTAATTCAGCGACATTGTCTTTAAATGGTAAACTAACCACAAATCTACCCGATTCATCATGGGTGGTAGTTTTAATAAAATGTTCTTCATTGATTCTCTTCGTTTGAATTAAAGATTTAACTTGGCATTCTTCCACTTGCCAAAACCTTTCTAATCGATTATCAATCGAACATGTGTTAATGGATAAATGACATACAGAACTTTCTGCACCGTACAAAGGCAATGGCCCGGAAACTATCCATCCTAACTTTGTTTTTTGTAAATTGATTATTGTTCGGTAAAACAATCTGACCGACACAAATTAAATTCCAGAAAATTGTTGCACCAATTAGCATGTCAATTGGGCCGTTTTTATTAAAGTCATTGTCAGCTAAGTTAATATTATTGGGAATTTGTAAGTGTTGAGAATAAATGGAAATCTGGGAGATTTTTTGTAATTTTATCCGTTACTAAGCAAGAAATCTTGGTTAATGAATATGAATTTACTGCGGGATTTTAGATTAACAAAAGAAATTTAAATACCTTAGTTAAATTATTGCAAAAACCTTCAACAGAATGGCTAATGTTTGTTGGGTAATTTCAATTTATTTATAAATTCGGGGTAATAAAATTAGACTGCGAAAAGTTATCGGGGTAGGGCTCACAGCTATGAGCCTTCATATGCATCGAAGACCAATACATTGGCTGTGGGTAAAATAACATATTGTTTTGTATGATTATTTGTTACTGAAAAAGCTTGAGACCTTTTTGAACGAAGGCTTCAGAGTTATTTTCTGATTTTGACTATCGGATGGCGAATGCGCCGTGCTATCATTTGTGATCTGTGACGAATTAGCATTTTGATTGAAATGAACGGTTTGATTGTCGCCTTTTTAGGATTTTTGGTAAATGCAAAAGTGTATTATGTCGACTTGAACATTTCTTACACGAGTGAATATAGTGCAATCCTTTGATGAGTGACCTTGACGAAGGCAATTTGTACATGCATAAATATTTCTAATTTTACTGAGCCGATCTTGAGGGATAATTTAAGAAGTCTGGACAAGCGAAAATGAAATGTTCTTTTTACATAAAAGACACGAATGCTGATCCAGCAATGAACAATGTCGAACTATGACTACTTTTTGGAAATTTTGGAGGAATTGATTTACTCGAGTTAATATTTTCTGAGACTTGGCAACGTTTATTTAAAAATGAAATTAATTCCTTTATATTATCAGGTGTATCGGTGTGTAAGTTTGCTGACAGATCCTCCCTGGTGACGGGATCAAGCTTTGATGTAATATGAAAAATCAATAATGTGTGAATGTGTCCCAGGAATCGACTGGGAGCCCTAGTGATTCCAAAGCTCTTAAATGTTGCATGAATATATCAATTAAATTTCTAAGTAACATGTAAGACTCTTTTGTTATGCATTGTATTTCAAAAATAGCTTTTAAATGCGTTTGTATAATGACACGTTTGTTTTGATATCGTTCGCACAAAATGTCCCACGCTTTATCATAGTTTGCCTCAGATACCTCTAATGAATTGAGTGTATTAGCAGCATCACCTTTTAAGCATGATTTTAAATACCAGAACTTTTCGATTTTGCTAAGCGTAGCATTATTATGTATCAAGGACTTGTAGTAAGTATCTGCAAACTGAACCCATGCACTTATCGTAAGCTCCAAAAAATTCAGGTAGTTTAATTTTAGGTAAATTTGTATTATTGTTTGAACTACTTTGATTTGTAACTACAACATTTTGAGTATTAGGCATGTTTTGCCTTGAAAGTGAAATAAAATTAAAAGAGAATAACCGCACGTCCGTCCTTAACCAAACTATTTATTTGTGTGTTTCGGATTTTAGTTGTTTTCAGTTTCTGTTTGACCTCGGAGCAGTGAAATCACGCGATAAAAATTTACAAACCTTTTCCGTGAAGGGAGGTTGGTGGTGCCGTATCAGCTGATTTCAACTTTCGGGGATCAGGGAGAGACTATAACCAATTAATGGGGTCCTCTTTTGGCGCTAAGCGCTGTGAGCAGTTAACCCTAGATCCCTGTCGTTTTTACGTTTTGTGTCGTGCATGAGGTTGTCTATCTATGGTGGAGGATTGGTTGCGCGCGCAGCGTGAGACGTCAGACTAACAGCAAGCTGATTGTACGCAATACCAGTACCAGGCCTTGATTTGATCACCGCTAATTGTGCTTTTCTTCGATATAAAAACATTTAAAAAGTTTGATTTTGTGAAAAATTTGGAATTTCTGAGGGCTTCAAGCCCGACATTTAGATTTTGCACCAACGAAGCCCTGGAAAGCTCTGTCTAGAAATGGAAGAGCTGGCAAATTAATTAGTATTAAAGCCAAAAACATATAATCCAATCCAATTTTAGTTGTTTTTTATGTTCATTATATTTTATACATGACCATTTGCAACAAAAGTATTTTATGTAGATCTTTACTTTAAAAAAACGTCATTTTTTAAATGTTTTATTTTTTCTCAATTTTGCGAGGCTTGCCAGCAGTAACAGTAGACGCCATTTAGTTTTTTAGGCTGAAGAGAAGATTTCTATATTTTTTTGGAAGCAACACAAGAAGGTCTTAGCTGTCAAAATTTAAAAAAACGTAATTTTTTTTTTGTTTAATTTTTTTTCTCAATTTTGCGAGGCTTGCCAGCACCAACAGTAGACGCCATTTAGTTCTTCAGGCTTAAGAGAACATTTCTATATTTTTTTGGAAGCAAAACAAGAAGGTCTTAGCTGTTAAAATTTAAAAAAACGTCATTTTTTTGTTTAATTTTTTTTTCTCAAAACAGATCATTTTCAAACGTAATTAACCCAGATATGCCTGGCGTACTATAAAAAGTACACCTAAAACATGTCACAGCTTGCAAAGTCCTGACTTCGGGTATACCTTAAACTTATTAAAATACCTTCAGTAAGCGGATGTTTACAGTGAGAGTGGACGCGCCAGACAATTGTTAATAAACAATTTTCTGGCGATACCGACAAATCCGGTGATTTTAAAAAATAACAGATTTTGGAGTTCGATTTGCTAAGTAAGTAAAAAACGATTATGTTTTTATAATGGTATTAAAATTAACGGTCAAAAAATAATGATTATTTTAATTACTTTTTCATCAGACTGGTAGTTTTTTGTTATATAAATTGTAGAAATGGATTTATTTTAGTGTACTAAATATAGTACGCCAGACAAATATCCTATTATTCTTTCAGAATTTTTTCTTTGGAAGAAGCATTGGCGATGCTAAAAGATGACGAGGATGTAGAGTCAAAAGTTAATAGTAGTAGTAGCCACCAAATAACGCTTGCGGCTCTATCACCGATGAAGATTCTGGTGAAGAAGATAAGGTTTCAGTTAACAATTTGCGAGGTTCACAGTTACAAGCTCCTATTGAAATGAACTTTATCAACAATAACGTTGCCTCCTGTTTTGACTCTAAAGATAATATTTCGTTAGCAGAATTAGCTAAAAAGTGCAAGAATAAAAAAAAGCTCCCAGAAGGAAAAAAAATCAGTGGGTAAAGGAAGACCTGACGCCTAGTATTCCTGAGGTATTCGAGGATGTTTTCGAAAATGAATTAAAAACTTCACTTGAATGGTTTTAGAATTTTTTGACGATGATCTTTTTACACTTTTTTGCAGCTCAGGGGAACCGTTATGCTTGGGAAAAAAATTGTCACCAAGAAATACTCGAACAAAAATGAGCTTTTTGGGATTTCTTAGTGGATACATGCCAATTCCTCATCGCAGGATTTTTTGGAAGCGTAAAAGAGATGCTAATAACGCGCTCAAAACAAAGTTTTAGTAGAGACAAATTTGAATATATAATGTCAAATTTTCCCCCGACAAATATTTTAATTTGGATCAAGAAGACAAGTTTGCAAAGTAAGGCCATTTTTAAAATACCATACCTAATAAAAGTTTTTTAGAAAAAGGTGTTCTTACACAGATGCACTATGAGATGAAGCATTGGTTCCGTTTTTTTGGTCGCCATTTCCTGCAAGCAATTTATACATGGAAACCCATAAGATATGGGTATAAACTGTGGGTAGTGCTTTCAAGCTCTGGCTATTTTATTGGTTTGAACCATATCAAGGGTCATCCACCAATATTAGTAAAGTATACTGCGATCTTGGGAGGTCGAGTGTTGTACTGGAATAGGCCGATGCACTGAGAAGTAGATGGCTAAATGAAAAATTTCATTTATTTTTTGACAACTTCTTTACCCCTGTTCAGCTAATTGAAAAGCTATCAGAAAAAGGGATTTTTGCAACAAGAACAGAAGAGAAAACAGGCTACAAGCAACTTTCTGTAAAATGAGAGGGCAACAACAAGGTCCCCAAATGCAATGTGGGACTGCATTTAAATTTTGTTGATTACCACACTAGATCCAAATGTAAAAGTAGATATGTATATCCCCGGTGTACTATATATAGTATGGCTTTTTTTTTTTGAGTTTTTGTTTAAATATAAGTATAAAAAAAAAAAATATGTCTTTTTTTTGTATTTTAAAAAGCAGAAAAAAAAAATAGCAATCTTTTTCCGTGTTACTCTAAGGCATATCTGGCTTAATACCACATACCAACCCAAGCTAAGAATAAATTTTCGGTAACTCATTATTCGTCGGTCTTCTCAGTAACGACGTATCTACTTTTTCGAGAATGTTCAGTAGAGCGATTTTAATTTTTTTTAGATTTGTAATGCTTATATCTTTTAAAGTTAGAAAACGGTTTGTTGCAATTTTTTTACATGGGGGATAACCTTTTTTCTTTTTTATGTATTAAAAAAGATTTAAATAATTTATACAAAGACAGAAAAAAAAATATTTTTTGGAGATACGCCATTACGTGTTTTCCCAAAAATTTTTTTTACTTTAGATACGCCTAAAAAAAAAAAAGTCAAAAAATATTGATCATATAAGAGTTTATTATTTTATAATAATATCAAAATATTTTAAAAAAAAAAATAATGCAATGTAAAAGCATATAATAATTTTTTTGGGGGATACGTCTATGGAAAAAAAAAAAAAAAATGTCAAAAATTTTTCATGACCTGTCAATATTTTGCAATATTACACCATTATATGTGTATTTGAGGAAGAGATAAAAAAAATTGTTTGTGTTCTTCTTGTCGAATGACAGGTGGATACCCCTTTTGCATAATAAAAAGTAGGTCTTCAAAATTTTTTTTTTTTAGTTTATTGGGTCCGGAGTTTAACGGTAAAAGTTTATATTTTTTAAGTTTTAACGAGTAACGTTTTAATGTTATTGAGTTATAGTTTTTTTTTCGTATGACTTTTTTAAAGAAAATTTTGTTGGGGGAAATTTTTTTTTTATTTGGGGAATTCCCCTTACCAGTCCATTTCATTTTATTCCCCCAAAACTGTTTTTTTATGGTTAATACTGTAGATCTTCAGAAAGTTTTTAAAAAATTAAAAAAATCATTCACCTGCAAAGGACACACAAGGTTTCTTGGGGCCCCGGCAAGACAAAAAAAGGGGGGGGTTGGGAAAGGAATAAAAAATTTTTCCCCCCAATGCTTGTTTGGGGAACTAACCCCAGTATGGGCAGAATCTCCTTCATTCTGCCCTTAAAAAGATTAAAAAAAATCGAAGGATAATTCATTTATTTTTAAAATTTAAACCCCGGTATCCAATAGCATAAAGCCATTACGGAACTCTTTTTTGGGCCCCTGCCCCCTTGGAAAAAAAAAAACTTCCTGTTTTGTAGTTTGGACATCATAATGTTGAAGAGTCTTGTATACTGCAGTGGCAAATTTTTACACCCCCTTTTTCTAATGCCTTCATGCCACTCCAGCAAAAACAGTCACGATCGGCAAGGTTGTAAAATGTAAGGTTGAAGTTGCAAATCTTTTTTTAAAAAAAAAGCGTTTTCATTACAAAGCAGGTACGTATAAAATTTTGTTGTAAATCAAAACAAGCCAAAATTTTTTGCATTTTTTTTCCTAGCTTCCTGCTTTTTTTTTTAATTTCCCTTACTTTCTTTTTCTCTTTAAAATGTTTTTCATATTCTTTTGTAGGTTGCTTTTGGTTCTTCTTTCCCCAATTTTTAAAAAATAATGCATAAAGGTGTAAAGATCTTATTATGGGGAAAAGACATTTTTTTGTTTAAAAAACTCGGCGTTTGAAAGAAAACTTGCTGTTTTTAGTGTTGACCATTCTTAAAAAAAACCATTTTATTTTTTTTGCAGAGAAGGGGGATAAGGGGAACCTTTTGGGTGCCCCGTCTGCAATAATGAGACCCCTTTTTTAGGAAATCTCTTAATATGACTGTTAATAGCCGAACGAATATTTTTTCCCCAAATCAAGTTCCAGTTGAGAACGTTCCTTTTTCACCACGCTTTCCCTTTTTTTCCATGATTCCCATATCGCCTATTTCCCCAGTTGCTGTACGGCAAAATTCGTTCGGAAATGCCCAAATTTTTCCCCCAAAAAATAGTTTTTTGCAAATCAAATTGCGTTTTCCATTTAGTGTAAGGAAAATTTTAAAATTTTTTTTTGCCTTCTTGAAACGGTTTTTTAAAATTTTTTTTGATTTGTCTCTACGTTTCCCCAATGTGCCGTGAATTTTCCCCCCGCTGGGTTTGCAAAATTCCAAAGGGGTTATTAAAACTGAAAAAAATGGCTTGTCTCTCTTCATTGCTCCCAAAAAAAACATGCTCGTCCAAGTTTTGATTTTAATCTTTAGGCCCAGCGGCCCCAGAAAAAAGCAACATAGAGGGGAGAAACGGTTCGATGAGAAGGGGAAAAAAAAAAAAGCCAACAATCAAAGGCTATTATTGGGGAAGAACTAGGAAAGGGGGACCTACCGATGAACAAAAGGGGGACTGCAAGGGGTAAATAAAAAAACCTGACAGGCATACTGACAGGTCATTTTAGAAACAACACTATCTAAAGGGGAATGGAAAAAAGTGAGACAAGTAAAATGTAGATGGTGTGGGGGGAAGAGGGGGACGCCATACATGTACTTAGAGTTTTCCCCCACTGGGGACATCAGGGCAAAAAAATCTAGGTGGGAAAGGCTGGGCCTAAATGACATAAGTTTCCCACCACTTACGGGACTCGCATCACTAGTAAGGAAGGGGGGGTCTAGAAACAAAACGACAGCACCATATAAAATGAAAAAAACATACGTGGGGGCCCCGTACAGGGTGACGGAACCTTTTATGCTTAAGGGTTGGTGTGAGCATAATGGGCTTAGGGGGTCAGTGTCGGGGCCCCCACAATGGAACTCCCCCATGCTACAATAGATAGATTGATAGAAAAAAAACCCCCAATTACTACATGC
This sequence comes from Listronotus oregonensis, assembly GCA_019359885.1. Lineage (NCBI taxonomy): Eukaryota > Metazoa > Arthropoda > Insecta > Coleoptera > Curculionidae > Listronotus > Listronotus oregonensis. The sequence goes on along the minus strand of JAHBCN010007567.1, from coordinate 23,499 downwards.
CGGTAAAAAAACCCAAAAAAAATCAGCTGATCAAGCTTAACGACAAAAGACATAGGTATTATTAGATACGCCAGGCAGTAAAATTGTTTCGTTTTATTTTTTTAAATTACACGTATTGGGCGTATCTTTAGTTACTCGTTACGTGAGAAGAACCGACGAAAATATATATATATATATATATATATATATATATATATATATATATATATATATATATATATATATATATATATATATATATATATATATATATATATATATATATATATATATATAGCAATTTTCATATAATTTGTGTCAATTACGACGTTTTTCGGAATTCGGTATATATGTACTTTTTTTTTTTTTAAAAACAAGTTAATCTTAAAACTAGGGGTTTTCACCAAAAAAAATCATTTTTGTTGTGTAATGAACATTTAGAACTTAAAGGGGAAACCAAAAATTAACATTTAACACAAATCTCAACAATACATAAAATCAAGGCAAAGGTCAAAGAAAATAAAAAAAAAAAACACTCTTTTTTTTATATATATATATATATATATATATATATATATATATATATATATATATATATATATATATATATATATATATATATATATATATATATATATATATATATATATATATATGTTTACGGGGTTTTTTTTTGGTAACTTTGTATTGTTTCCGGCAAGGACAGGTTGTCTGATTGTTGACGTTTCGATGAGATCACACCCATCTTCTTTTTTGAACTTTTCTTTTTTTTTCTTTCTTGACTTGTTTGGGCCTGACTTAGTACGTTCCGGGGCCGCTCTCCCCTTTCCAGACACAGCTTTTTCCCGGAATTTTTTTGAAATTTTGGATTGTTGGGCTCAAACCCCAAATTTTGAAACACAAAAATTAATATTTTCTAAAAATTTTTTTGGTGCAAGGCACAAAAAATTTTGGCGTCTGACCAGGAAGCTGCTACTTTTTTTCACGTATAACCGCTTTCTATCAGTACTGCTCCTTCCCCCCTGAGCGCGCAACCATCTTCCGCCATTAGGAAAATTCCCGTGCGTGGGGGGCCCAGAAAGAAAACAAGGATAGGGGGAACTTCGTTCACAGCGCACCCCGAAGAAGGACTCCATCGTTTGGCTTGAGTTTCTTCTTTTTCCCCGATGGTAAAAAATGTTGGGGACAGCCCTTCCCGCCGCCTTCCCCGGGAAAAAATTTTTTAGTTTTTTTTCGCGAGCACTTCACTGATCGGAGGTCAAAAACTGCTTTTTGAACTTTTCGGACGGTAGTCAAAAAAAGAACTGGTGCGTTCCCTTTTTGAGAAGAAGATGGGGTGTGATCTCATCGAAACGTCAACAGACAACCTGTCCTTTTTTGGACAACAATACACGAGTTAAGAAAGAAGACCGTTCCATGTTTTACTCTTTTGAACCTACGGCAAAAAAATAATATATATATATATATATATATATATATATATATATATATATATATATATATATATATATAAGCATTTCGCCCGCGTGGACCACATCATTTTTTCTGCTTTGACAGACTACGCGGTGTAGCAGCGCGCGTCGTGCAAAGGAACAAGTTTTCTTTTATCGTATTTCATTTGTTATTATTTTGTAATATAAATGCGGTTCTATACAAATTTTCACCCCTTTTTTTCTGGGTAATTAGAAGCCAAATTACTAAATCCCATATTACCAACTTCAAAAATAACGATTTTTTTAATAAAAATTTCATTCCCCTTTTGGGGTTAAACGGGATGTAATTTCAAGAATTTTATAACAGATTATTTTTATCTAAATGATAGCCTACATACCAATTTTTATACTTCCAGTCCAGTCCCTTTTACCCATTTAGGGGAAAGTTTTCTTAAATCCTTTCTCAGCTGATGACGACTATTTTTCTGGGTAATCAGAAGCCTAATTACCAACTTCCATATTTACAACTTTAAAAATGACAATTTTTTATTTAAACTTTAATCCCCATTTTAATTTTCTTCCACCCCCCCTTAGGGATGTTAAAACAGATAATTTTTGATCGTAATTAACAGCCTACATACCAATTTTCGTACTTCTAAGTCTGGAAATAACAAAGTTCGATCTAAACTTTCATCCTCCATTCTATCCCTTTGGGGGGAAAGTTTTTTAAAATACTTACTTACCCTACGTTTCCTATTTTTCTGCGAAACTAGAAGCATAATTACCAACTGCCACATTTACAACTTTAAAAATGACAATTTTCCTGTATAAACTTTTACCCCTCCCCAAGGGATGTTATTTTAGAAATGTGAAAACAGATAATTTGTAATCGTAATTAATAAGGTACATAACAATTTTCATACTTCTGAATCCAGAAATGACGAAATTCCACACAAACTTTAACCCCCCCTCTATCCTTTAAGGGGGAGGGAAGTTTCCTAAAATCTTTTCTTAGCTAAAATCTCATATATTTTTGGGTAATCAGAATTCTAATTAACCACTCCCCTATTTACAACTTTAAAAATGATAATGTAAAATGTAATCGTATCTTATTTTTAAATTGATGTCTTCGACCTAATATTCTTTACTTTGTAACACATACGAGTTGTTTATTTTAAATTAATAAACAAAACGTATTTATTTTTACGCCGCCACTGTATATTAAATACACACTTTTGTAAAATTGTCGTCCTACAGATTATATCGTTTTAACTTGCCAAATACTTTATTATTTTATGGAGACAGCCTCCCTTGACGATGCTTTTACGATGCTATGATGTCAAAACAATCGTTTTTTCAACGTGTTTTAGAGATTTTACAAAATGGGTATAGTGTGGAAAATAGTGTAGTAAATGCAGATTTAAAAAAATAATAAATGTGCAATTTTAAAATCTAAATAATTTATCAAGCTGTGAGGCTCAGTGACCTGTAATATATGGGAAAAATATAAATATATAATAAAATATTGTATATCATTTAAAGACTTATGGACTTTGAAATATGGTAGCAAGGCGTCTGTGCATATTACAAAGGAAGACACACAAATCTGGCCGGTAAATTATCTAGTTGTATATCGATATTGACCAGACACTATTGGCCTAAAAGACAACACTTTGATATAGAAAATTTTCAATTTGGATTTTTTTGATATCCCCCCCAGGAAAAAAATCTGACTTTGAAAGAAATCCTCTTTTTGTTTTTTTTTCTTAAATTTAATTGAATTTTATAGTTAAATCCCAAATTTCGCAAAAATATCTTTTTTTTTTAATTATAGGCATTTGAAATATTTGCATAAGAAAATTGTTGAGTCAAAAAATTTCAACTGGCTATGGTTTTTAGAAAAACGTGAGTATTTTAGCGAAATTTCGCATTTGATGATGAAATTTTACGAAATTTACTATAAAAAATACAAGGAGAGGATTTGCTTTAAAAGTCCGATTTTTTTCTGGGAGGAGAATACCAAAAAAATCAACTTTTTTGCAAATTTCAAAATATTTTTTTACCAAAGTGTTTTCCTTGAGGCCATTAGCTTCTGGTATATATTTGGTGTGGATCCCATGTATCCCTTTTTAAATTAAAAAAATACTTTTAAAATTCTAGATGCGCCACTGCTTTGCATTGCCGTACTTGAAAGTAATTATTATTAAACTATATTTTTATATAAAAAGCACATTACAAAACGACTTTTTTTGGATAAGAATACTGTAAAAAAATAAAGGAGAAAAATAATCTAATCTAAAAAAAATCCGCAAAAATTGATCAAAGTTGTAAAATCCAAAATATCATATCCCTTTGAAATTTTAATAAATTAGCCAGACCCATTTTAAAAGATTTTGACGTTAGCTTATTTTCGTGAAGCACCTTACCCTACCAACATCTTTCTTGCCTAAAAAAAGTCCTGGACAAAAAAAAGGTAAATAAATAAAAATGGCGATATTTTTAAACTATTTTTTGCAATATATATTTTTTTAACTTTAGAAGGTACTATATCGATACGGAATTTTATGCTCTATAAAAGGGCTCTCCCATAATTGTGCAAAAAGTGCATAGATTTTGAGATCACTTAAAATTTTTGAAAGGATGACAAATTTACTCCGTTCTAAAAACCCCAAAAACATTTAATAGGACTTCGTAGTTTCTTTATATTTAAAAACACAAAAACAATAAATCATAAAATTGCTTTTACGAATTTGTTCTTTATTACTACCCCTTTTATTTCCATTTAGTTAATAGCGTAATTTCTTACATACTTAAATGTATTAAAAAATAATTAATTTTATATACGTTTTATTATAAATATTACATGTAACGTTTTACCAATAATGACAATTTTGATTTTTTACTAATATTAGCTAATTTTAGAAAACTAACTACTTAAATCTTGATTTACGGTAAAAAAGTAATTAAAAAAATCTATTTTTATTTATAAATAATATCATTTTAACAATTGTAATTAAAAAATGCACAAAATAAACTAATATAAAAATTCTACAAAAAAAAACACATGCATTTTATCTTATCTATCCAACACTAAAACGATATCAGCCTTTGCACTGGAAGTAAACAGGATCTAAAATAAAATTAAAACATTACAAAAATATAAAATAATATACAAAAATAAGGTCACAAACATAAAGCAATAAATTTCTTTAAATATTCAAAAGTATCTGTCAAATCGGATGCATTTAACGACATTAAAAGAATAAATTAGAAAACATTCTTAACTTTACAATTAAGCGACTGTTTTTTTTTTTATAATTTTTATATATATATATATATATATATATATATATATATATATATATATATATAAATATATATATATATATATATATATATATATATATATATATATATATATATATATATATATATATATATATATATATATATATATATATATATATATATATATATATATATATATATATAAGGGTCCCCGGAAAAAGGAGGCCAATCCCCGGCTACATATAGGGTGGAAAATTAAAACGACTTTTTTTTCCCTTTTTTAATTGAGCACTCGGTATTAAAAAATAGGGGCCGTCAAAATGAAAATAAAAAATTTTTTTTTTGGGGAAGGGGTAAGTCGGGTTTTCCCCAAAGATAATTAAATTAAAATTTGGTGGGGGGGGTGTTTTGGAAAAAAAAAGGGAAAATCCTTCCCCGGTTCCTATACCAGCAAACCCCTGCGGTATATTGCATGTGTTAAAAATCCCAAAAATTTTTTTGCCCCCTGTAAAAAAAATTTTTTGGTAAAAATTCAAATTATCAATCTTTTCTTGTAAAAAAGTATTCTTATTTCGGCCGGGGGAACCCTTTTTATTAGATATCTTAATTTTAAAATAAAAGATACATTTTAACAAGTTAACAAAATAAACAAAAAATTTTTTTTCTTAATTAATGCTAAATTACTTATTATAATAAAAATCATAAAATAATCCCCCTAAATTATTTGTTCTACTTTTTGTTTGCACATACGACCCCTTTTTTAAAAAGAAAATATAAGGTTTAAAAAAAAATATTTGGTTTCAACCTGAAATGCCCCCCAGCTGCAATGATTCTTTCTCTTAAATGATCCTCGTTTAAAATTGGAACCATATACACAAAGTCATACATTCCCACCCCGAAAAATCGGTGTAAGGTGGGAAAACAGGGTGGCCACAGAACAGGAGCATCTCGACCCCGCCCAAACCCCAGCGATTAGCAAATACTTGATGTAAATTGTTCCTAACATTTATAGCAAAATGAGCCGGGCACCATGGGGGTTAAAACCAAAAAAATTTTTTTTTTAAATTTTTAGGCAAATCATCAAGCAAATCGGGCAGTATTTCTTGTAAAACAACGAAATGAATCACCATTAAAAAATTTCCTAGTAAAATGACAGGCCCAAAAAGGGGTTTTCCACAACACCTGCCCCATTGATTTTTTAAAATTTTCTTGATGATTTCCCCCAACTATCCCCAAAAATTTGTCATGCCATTTCTCGTAAAAAGTGTCTTCGTCAGTAAACAGAATCGCTCTTATAAAATTCACATTTCTGTTATTCATTTCCTAACCATCTACAAAAAAAAAATCTTGCCTCGGGGGCGTCGGGGTAAAAAAACCCCGTACTTTTTAAAAAAAAATGAGTAAAGTTTTGACTCCGTAAAATATTATTTGTCTCGGTTTTAATATTTCCCCCCCCGTTCAGCCAAAACCCCAATTTCCCCAAAGATTGGTGATTCTTCGACAATTCTTAAAAATTTCTTCCTCTTGCCCTGGTTGAACCGCACGAGGTGGCTACAATTACCCTTCCGTCTTTCCCCCGAAACTTGCAGTCTCCCCCTTGTCTCCCCCTTGGCGGTTAATCAAATTTAAAAATATTTTCTTTTGGGGGGGAAAAAAGGTTTTTTGGGGAAGTCTGGGCATAGCGTCTGGGCTAAAAAAAAGCATTGGAGTCACATTTTTCCCCTTGAGAATTGACAGGTATTTACTGTTTACAATAATATTTAAAACTTCCCCAAAATCAAAACCATATCCGCCATTTCGGAAAAAGGGTACATTTCTTGGTCTATGAGCCATAATGGTTTTTTTAAATTGTAAAAAAAACACCAAATACAAATATGTAATTTTAAAAAGTAGATTTATTTTAGGAGTAATTGAGAAGCTTGTTAAAACGTCAGCCAATATATTTGGGGGAAAAAATTATTTAGTTTTTAAAAAAAATTAAAATATCTAATACACGGATTCTCAGGCCGACATTTACTAAAAATCTTTTTTACAAAAAAAATTGGATAATTAAAAAATTTTTTTCTAAAAAATTTTTATGGGGTACAAAAAAGTTTTGGTATTTTTAACACATGAAAATATACCCAGGGGGTTGGGGTTGCCCCTTTTTTGCAAAAATTACAAAAAAATCCCTGAACGGTTTAAATTTTTTCCCCCCTTCCCAAACCCCCCTTTTCCCCCCAAAAAAAAAAAAAAATTTTAAAAATTTAATATTTTTTAAAAAAAAAACTTTGGGGCCCCTTTTTTAAAAAAAAAAAAAATTTTAAAAAATTTTTTTTCTTTTTTTTAAAAAGGGCCCGTAAAAAAATTTTTGAAACCAAACTCCCAAATTAAAAAATTTTTGGCCAAAAAGGGGAAGTCCCCCCCTTTAATTTTTTTTTTTTTTTCCAAAAAAAAAAAAAAACCCTTATGTGGAAAAAAAAAAAAAAAAACCCAAAAAAATTAAATTTTTAAACCAAAATTTTTAAACCCCCGTAAAAAATTTTAAAAAAATTTTTTTATTTTAAAAAATTTTTAAATTAAAAATATATTTTAAAAATTTTAAATTTTTAAAAAAAAAAAATTTAATAAAAAAAAATTTTTTATTTTTAATTTTAAAAAATTTTAAAAAAAAAAAAAATTTTCATAAATTTTTATAAAAAATATATTAAAATTTTATATATATATATATATATATATATATATATATATATATATATATATATATATATATATATATATATATATATAAAAAACTCATCGTTAAAATTTTTTAACGATATAGTTTTTGTCTTACTATTTGATGCAAACGCCTACTTGGATTTCATTATAATTTTCGTAAAAATTCTTTAAGATAAATTAAATTATCCGACGAATTCTTGGAAAGAATTACAGTAAACAAACACTGTGTGGCTCCTTTATGATCAAAAGGGAGGGAGGCAGGTTCTTGTAAACAGACCTGACCTGCCAACGATTATATACTACGTAGGATGGCTTATTTTGCAAGTTAAAACCAGAAGCCTTGGACCACTTGGAGAGAATTTATCGAACAGTGTAAATGTTAAGCTCTGTTTAATGCTGCCAAATAAATAGAAATAGCGATGGGCCTTCTCATCGTGTGAGAGTGTCCAGACAATTAATTATTGAATATTCACAGGTTGTAATTAACACAACGCCAGTTTGTAGGCAGGGTGTTTGGTATAGTAATCTTTATGTTTTTGTTTCGGAAAAAACGTAAACAAATTGCCAGATCTTAAAAATCAAAATCAGGAAATTATCTTAAAAATGTAATAACATTAATAAAAAATATTGGTTTTTGTGTTAATATAGGCAACATCGATTTAAATATAAACATTTGGTTCCAAACAACGATTATATACTAAAGGATCACTCAGTTCCATTTAACCTACGTTGAAAAATTTAGCGAGGAGCGGAGAGCGGCTGTGACGTCACCACCGGTGCTGAATCGTTAGAGGTTAAAAATAATATTTTCATAAATTTAATATATACTCCGGTCAATCTAGACATTCAAAGGTACATAAATTTACTTCAAGCTGAAAGTGAGTAAAATTATTCAAAACATAATTAAAAATAACATTTCAAAATTCCCCATCGTTCCGGCACGTGGAAAAAATTTGATAGATTTATCGTAAAATTACCTTTTACATAAATTGAAGAGCATAAAATTATCTATAAAAGAGGTATCAATAATTTTTTTCCTAGAAGGCACCGTTACTGAAATATAACGATTCAAAAAGTTGTAAGCGTTATTGTATACGTCACGTATATACATCTTTGTAGCTCAAAATCAATCGAAAATATATTCATCAAAAAGTTTATCGACTTTTGCAACGTGTCAAAATCATGTACTATTTTTACACGCAAAAACTGGCTGTGATACGACATCTGCATTTTACAGGAGGGGTAAACAACAGTCTTTAAAATGTTTTGAAAACTTCAGCTCAATGTGCTGAAGTTTTTAAAAAAGTAATTTAACTCCTCAAAAAGTTATCACCAACGGAATTCGCCTTCTTCTTTGTATGCACGGAGCTCCTAAAAAAACTACCTACTTAGATAAGTATCGATATGCATGTTTTGTTAAAACACTCGAAATAAAAAACAAGTGGAATTAGCTTGTCTTCCTCTAACCTCAGTTGCTGCTTATCAATATCTTTTTCGGGTATATTACCAAGTTCAAGTGTGGCTTGGTTATCAGCTAGACTAAAAAAATAGGGGTTGGAAGTTGGTCGATAATACATTAGAACCAATTTAGGCTTTACTCCCGCCTGCGCCGGAAAAACTACTAAACACTATTTTTTGCAACTGTAAAAAGGGATGCAATGCTAAATGTTGCAAAAAAGTTGGACTGTTTTGTTCTCCGGCATGAACGAATAGTCAAGGCCGGTCGTGTTCTAATGTTGAATCACCAACAGCAAAGAATTCGTTTGATACTGACGAACAGACATGCGATACATCGCTATTGACGCAATTCCCTTACATCCAGGATAAAAAAGAAGAAGGAGATCGAAGAAGAAGAAGAAGAAGAAGAAGAAGAAAAGGAAGATCAAGAAGAAGAACACAACAAAAAGTAATTGAAGATTATGAATCGGACGGATACATTTTTCTCCTGTTTTTAAATTCTCATCGCTTTTATCAATTTCAACCCTTGCGAATATCTGTCTATTATGCAATAATTTTCAATTAAACAGAATCACAACAGACCTGTAGGATAGGCTTACTGGGAAAACCACGTTAAAAAAAACGCACTGAGTACACGACCTCAGAGGTGGCTAGGAAACGTATGCATACAATGACGCATACATCTTTTTGAATCGTTACATCTCAGGAATGGTGGCTTTTAGAAAAAATATTAATACCTCTTTTTAGATAATTTTTAGGCCAAGTTTACCTCGGACCTACCGTTATCGTAAGGATAACGGTAGGTCAACTAACAGGACATTGCAAACTCAACAAGCACCTGAAAAGAATAGGCCTGGTGGAGGATAGCCTGTGTAGGTTCTGCCAGGAGGCTGAAGAAACTACATATGTGGTGGCACTGTGAAGCACTATGTAGGCTTAGGTTTACTAGGCTTGGTGAGGAAAAGCCAAAACCGGCAAGATATATGGAGTGGCCAGTGTCAAGACTCTGGAATCTAGTTAAGAAGACGGGCCTGGACAAGGTACTCTAAAGAACGATAGGAGAAACCTCAATAAATCTGGCAAGGTTACAGTGGTGGAGGTCATTTTTGCCATCTCCGCTCAAATAATCTAATCTAATCTAATCTAGATAATTTTATGACCTACAATTTTTATTTGGGGTAATTTTACGATAAAAACTTAACCTTTTAGAGAAAATCGCGAAAAACCCTTTGACCTTTGACCTCGAGTCAATTTTTTATCCACGTACCGGAACGATGGGGAATTTTAAAATGTTATTTTTAATTGTGTTTTGAACAATTTTACTCACTTTCAGCTTGATGTAAATTTATGTACCTTTACGTTTATTTTTTGGTCTAATTTGACCGGTCTAATAAGTTACCGTTTTTAATTTGTTTTTATGTTTTTACCTTGTTTCTAAAAGCGTTTTATTTTTATATTAGATATTAAGTATAAATTTGTTTTTAGGTTAAATAAAATAAAGTTTAAATATTATTTAATACTACATATTAACTGCAACTAACTTTTTCTAAAGTTCTTCTATTCTTTTTGATCACATCTAGCGAAATCCACAGAAAACAAATATCTGCTTTAGTGCCACATCGGTTCAGAGGATAAATTGCCGTTAAGGCATTTTAAACGCTGTTTTTATTATGTGATTTTTTTGCCTCTTAAAAAAAATCTTGATTTTTCCCCAAAAATGCTTCGTTTTCCCATTATTTGTGATTAAATACTTCAATTTTAATTTTCAAGAAAAAAAGTTAATTTTAGCCATAGCTAAGTTATTATTAAAACAAATATAATATTTTTACAGGGCCGTATCTAGGTATGGCCGCCCCTTGGGCGGGGCTTAGCATTTGCACCCCCCCCCCACACCGGGGGATTTGGGGAACATGGAATGCTCCCCAACGAAAATGGGGATTCCGGGGCTATTTTCCGAAAATTTTACAAAATCAAAGTGCAAAGTTGTAGCTTTAAAGTTTTTTGAATCGAGAATTTAGTTTCTTTAAAATACCAATTTTGTGTCAAATTCTATATTTTCTTTATATGAAAATATTATCCTACTATTGAAAAGTCATGGTTTACATAAAACAACTGTTTGTATCTAACTGAAAGAAGTGATATGTAAATTAACTATACATTTTTATTTCGGATGATTAAGCTTAGAATAAATTTTCTCAACAATAAAATCGTAGTTACAAAAATACTGTGCATAGCAAGCCTACTAAAACGTAATATTTATACTTTAATAAATTAAATAATATGCAACAAAAAAAAAAGAACTAGTGCTGCCCCCAATTTATGCGCAACTTAAATATTAAAAAAATTCAGAGTTACATTTTCTGTGTATCTAATAATTTATATTTTTTTTAGTTTTAATATATTAAAAATAATAAAATTGGGTATCTAAAATTGAAAACTTGTCATAAAATGTTTCTGTTATTAATTTATTTATTTGAAAAAATTTTTAATAAAAATAATATTTAAAAATGGGTATAAACGATGAAAAAAAAATATATTTTTCATAGCCTATTTTGCGCCCCCCAGGTAGTTGTGCCCTTGGCGGGCGCCCATCTCGCCACTGCCTAAATACAGCCCTGTATTTTTAATGAAAAACAAGCATTTTTTTGACCCCTGAGAAGGGGTGATATCACCCCTGGGGTGAAAACGTACGTTAGCATTATATATATTTTTTTCTTGTGCCATTGTCTATTTATAGGCAAATTTTTACATCAATCGATTTAGTCCTAAGGAATTTGTAGGTAAAAACAGTCATTGACTAATGGACTATAATGACGTTTTCTAATTACGACGTTGTGAGTAATAAAATTAACAACTTTTGCTAAGAATTTTAAAGTTCCGTCTTAAATTCCCTTTCTACTCCAGTTCCTAAGATAAACTAAAGCCAAAGTAAGAGTAAAATAACTTACCGTGCTTATGAAGACTACTAGTGTGAAAAATCATCTACTAGCTTGCTAACCATGGCCTTGAATTAAAAAAATAATTAAAAATTATATAAAATAAAAAATATATTGTTTACTTGATTTATAACAAAAATATTCCTAAAAATAACTAGCGGAGTCACCTTAGATTATTACCTCGGAACCCAGCGACGGTGTATAAAATTTAAAATAAACTATTAAACTTAATAGTTAATATCCTCTATAAAAATGTTTACCCCTCAAAAATTGCCGCTTTTTCCCTGGGGGTAAATGCCACCTTCCGGGGTGGAATTTTTTATCAAAATAAGTACGGAAGTGGATAGAGACAATTCAAGAACCCTTTTGTTTTATAAAGTTTTTAAAGGCATTATAGTTATCAACTGAATATATCAATTTTTCAACTAAAAAAACACGTTTTCAGACGGTTTTCGCAGATAACTCGAAAAATAAGATGTTATCGAAAATAATCCCAAAAAAAATAATAGCTTATAAAAAAAAACCAAAAGGGGGCTTACGATTCCTGAACCCAATAAAAAATTATAGCCTGTTGAAGGTTGGTTCTTATTCGTCAAATGCCAACATTAAAAATTTTAACGTAAATAAAAAAAAAATACATTTTTTTGGAAAAGCTCATTATACCTTTTTTGAAGTACTTAAAAAACCTTTATTTTTTTTCTTATAAAAGTCTTTAGCACTAAAATTAAGCGGGTTATGGTAAAATAAAGTTGATCTCTATTTTTTTTAAAATATATATATATATATATATATATATATATATATATATATATATATATATATATATATATTTATATATATATATATATTTTATATATATATATATATATATATATATATATATATATATATATATATATATATAAATATATATATATAAATTTACCTGGGGGGGGGTCCTTTTACAAAGCTTGAATTTTTTTTTTTTCAGGCAAATATAAAAAATTTTTTCCCAATCAAAATTAATCTAAAAATTACTGTTTTAAAACGATAAAAAAAAAATATAACATAAAAATTTTTTTAATCATTATAAGAAAATCAATTTATTGCTTTTTTATGCTCATAATTTTGAATTTAAATTTTCAACTTTATAATTCTTTTTCTGCTTTAAACAACTGTTAGTTTAAAAGAAAATCGGTGGATTATCAGACAAATTCCTGTCTTTTCTTTTTTATTTTTGTCGAAAATATGTAGAGGTTGTTTTTAAATTTTTTGATTTTTCTTTTATTTTTTTAATAATTTAAAAAAGAGAGGATACAATTTTTTTTTTTTTAATCCTTACTTTTTAAATTATTGTATAATAAAATATAAAGAAAAGAAAAATCCAAAATAATTTTAAAAGAATTTTCTGTAAAATTTCCAAATGCACACTTTATACATATTTTTTCGACAAAATAACAAAAAAAAGAAAAACCTACAAAGGAATTTTGTCCTGATAATACCACTACTGCTATTGATTTCGATATGATTAACTTAACAGTATGTTTCAAGATGTTCTAGAAAACACTAGAATGTATAAATGTTAAAAAAATTTAAATTCAAAAATTATGAGCACTAAGATGTAAAAATAAATTGATTATGTTTCTTATAATACTTTAGCCTTAAGAAAACTCACTTTGCACGTAAGTTTTATTGTTATATTTTGCTATATATTTTTTTATCGTTTTAAAACAATAAGTTGCATTTGTAGATTAATTTTGATTGTAAAATCTTTCTTATATTGTAGCCTTGAAAAAGGAAAAAAAAATTTTCGAAAGCTCGGCGTTTAGTAAAAAGAGTTTTACTTCAGCCCTGGACCGAATCCCCAAGAATTTAGAATCTTTGTATTCAACTAGTCGGTCAAGACTACCCTTCCACTTTTTTTTTTTTTTTTTTTTTTTTTTATATATATAAATAATATATATATATATATATATATATATATATATATATATATATATATATATATATATATATATATATATATATATATATATATATATATATATATATATATATACTATATATATTATATATATATATATATATATATATATATATATATATATATATATATATATATATATATATATATATATATATATATATATATATATATAATACAGTGGCGGACCCAAAAAGAAAGTACATATCAAAGTTATATTTTTTCTTATGGAACCCCCCATATTTTTTGCTATTTTTATATTATATAAAAAAATATAAAGTCTGATACATTTGCCAAGAAACAAGAGCAATTTAACATATTTCGTTTCAACAATTAGGACAGGTATGCGTTCTACTATATTTCGATCCTCATTTTTTAAAAAGGCTTTAATATTTTAGAAATGGCAATAAATTGGAGTTATTACTTTTGCCTGCATTTTGCTTGAGATACATCTTATTTTCAAAAATTTTAACTTGTACTTTTAGGGAATCTACGTGGTCCTTAATAAAAATGTTTTTTAATTACAATACAGGGTGTTCCATTTTTAAGATAAAGAATAAGTCAAATATATAGGAAACCCTAATATAGTTTTAAAGGGAATTTATTTTCGCGTCAGAATAGGCCACTAAATACAGGGTGTTCCATTTAACTTAAGGAACTTATTTAATAAAATGTGTGTCCAAACTTTAAGGCAATTTTTTTCAACACTATGTATAATATTAAGGTAAAACTTTTATGTAATAGTTAACTTAAACCTTGAGTTAAGCAATAAATTTAATTACGAGCAGCTCGTTATATGTTACAGGGTGTTAACAATTTTTAAATTATGGTCTGTATTTTTAAATTTCTCTAAATTTCTCAGAAACGGTCAGTTTTAGGTATAGGAAATATAATAACTCACCTTTATTTGGTCTATAGTATCTAAAAATATCAAAAAATATAGGGTGTTCCATAAGAAAAAATATAACTTTGATATGTACTTTTTTTTGGGTCACCCTGTATATTTCAAAATACTTTTGAAATATGCTCCTCATGGACCCACATATGACCGTGCTAAAAGTTTTTCCCCAGCTCTTTTCATTTCTCGTAAAAAAACCGAGGCGAATGGGGTGGGCCACCCTGTATATATAGTATATATATATATATATATATATATATATATATATATATATATATATATATATATATATATATATATATATATATATATTTTGTTTTCTTCGAGAAAAACCAATAATAACTTTTGCAAAGACCTTCTTAAAAAAAGATATGTGTCGTAGTTGAGTGAGTTATAATTAAAAAAAGGTAAAGGTAGGATTATGCAGAAAAATTAAGTTAAGTTAACATAAATTAAGACATTTGTGTGAAAACATGCAAATGAATTTAAAAATAATAAAAAAAATTAAGCATGCGAGGAGCAAATCACTATTAAGAGGATTTTTGTAATTTCTATTTCATCGCTGCAATTTCTGGCAGCCGTCCGGTAATTCGTTAACTTAAACAAATATTTGTATAAAAAATATATAATTTTGTTATATTTTTTCATAACGCATGGAAAAGACGAGTTTCTATTAGCCTATTTTATATTGTTATTGTGTGGGAGTTTAATTATTTCAAAAAGGAAACGTTTATTTCATTTTATGTTAAGGTTAAAAAATTAAAATAAGTTAGGAAAGATAAAAGTTGGTTATCTTTTTAACTTAACTTAACTTAATTTTTAATTTATCTGTATAATTGGAATCATTTGATCACACAATGTTTATCTCTTCTTGTGTTACTTTTACTTATTTTAACTTAATTTAATTTTTCTGCATAATCCTAACTTTAGACCACATTTTTTTGAGTGCAAAAATTTTAACCGATTTAAATTGCTTAGTTTTGAAACAAATGGAGCTGCAAGTGAAAATTAAATTTAAGAATTTTGATAAAAAATACCTTTTCTTGAAAATAAAAATTACGAAGGTATCAAATTATAGCTTTTTGAATTAGAAATATTTTCCGCGTTTAAACTCACTTCTTTAAAAAATAAGGGTTTTAAACAGTCTTAATAAATAGCTCTTGAAAAAACAATAAAATGAATTTTTAAATACTTTTTATTACAAAAACTGAAGGAGTTATGGTTAAAAAACAATTTTTTGAAGCATGCTAAAAGCTATTCGATGCATTTTTTAAAAAATCTGCGGTTTTGTAGTATTTTTTGCATTGTAATATTGTAAGGGGTGGATTTTACAGAATTAAAAAATATACAAAATTAAATTAGTAATGCTTTTGAGCAGTCACATTTTTTAATTACAACTCTGTGACAATATGTTTATTTTTCTAGGGTAAACAATTTTTGTTTATTAAATCATAATAAGGGTTGATTTTCAAGGGTTAAAATATATTAAATATTGTTTTAAATAATTTAATACTTATTTTTCAATTTATATAAGCCTCTTTTTATGTGACTTAAGCTTTAATGTGGTACGTTTTGAAGGTTTTTGCAATGCTCTAAAAAAATAAAAAGCAACCCTCAGCATAATGAAGATTTTGAAGGGGAGGGTAACTTAAGCCTAATCCCAAATTCTCATGCAAAACACTGTGATAATATATTAATTTTTTAGCGTAAATATATTTTTTTAATCATAATAGGAGTTAATTTTTACAGGCTGAAATATTTTAAATAATGTTTCAAAGAAACAAAATACCTACTACTTTTTCAACCTATTTAAGTCGAATTTTACTTAACTTAAGCTTTAATGTATCGTTCATAGGTTTTAACAATAAAGGGTAGTTTTCACCCCTTAAAAATAAAGAGCGCCCATCAGCATAATATAGATTTTAAAGAGGAGGGTAAGTTAAGCTAAATCCCAAGTTTTCATGCAAATCTATATAAAAATTGCGAGGTTTTGCACTTTATTTATCTTCGTTTTCTGGACTATAAATACTACTTGAGAAGGCTTGGTCTAAATGCTTATCTATCGTATATTAGCATTAGGAAGTTAGTTGTGGAGAGCAAAATGTTTGCACTTTTACGGATTATATATATTTTTTACTTACCTCCAAATGTGGCAAGGGATTTTCCGTTGTAGAAGCTTTGGTCGTGGAGAAGTAAGTGGGCTTAGTTGCTGTTTGGTTATTGGGGGAATACGGGTGGTAAGCAAACGGTTGATTCAAAGGAACTAGTTGAGTATTTTTCAAAATATTTTTTGATATTCCATCTGTTATTGTGTTCGTTGCTAACAAAGAAGTAAGTGTCTTCATCGATATTTCGTTATTTCCAAAAAATAATTTGGTTGAATTACTTGGTGTCACTGGCGACGAACAGGTTTGATGTAGTCCAAAATGAGATAGCTCAGTACAAGTAGAGGTTTTCATTGCTCGACGATATTTTCTGTAATAAAATATATCTACAGCGTCTTAAAAAGTCTGTATGTAGTAAGTATGTAGTCATATGGGAATTTTTTTATTATAAAATTTAGGTAAAATTTAAGTTTAACATTAGTTTGTGTTTTAAATTTAATAAAGAACGTGCAAAAACGCACGCTAAAATGACACGTTATCGGTCAAAATTGTCTTTTATTTTCAAAAATGGCATTTCTTGAAAGTTTTTGGAAAACTTAAAAAAACAATTTTAAATGCAATATTAATCTCTTTATACAAAGTCTTAGCCATCTATGACAAAGTAATTTTTTTTACCATTTTTGGCTGTCTCGTAAAAGTCTGCCAATGCTCATCCCTTACGTATGAGCGGCCAAGTTCTGCAGAACAAAGAGTCGTTTAACCCTTAACTGGTATGGCGGGGTCAATTTTGACTGAAAGAAAATATTTTCTGGTTTTCCGAAAACACCTGAACGTTTGGCAATACCGCCCTTTGGCTATTCTTTCTTATCGCTAAATAGTACATTTTAGTGTTATTGTCGTCACCGTGTCGGTATTGTCGCTATCTATCGAGAGAAGTCGTTTGGGTCATATTTGACCCCGCCATACCTTGAGCGGTACTTTTCTTGTGTTTTAATAGTTATAGTATTGGCAGATTTAAGAGACAGAAACAGGCCTTTAACTCAGCAGGAGTTGCAAGAGGAGGCTGACCGATTATTTGATAGTAATGGTGACCTTTCTGATGCAGAAACCATTGTTAGTGACCATGACTCAGACAGCATTATCACTAGCAGTGACATAAGTGATGATGAATCAAGTGTTGAGGCTAATGCAGAAAGAAGTTACTATTATGGAAAAAACAAAAAAATGGGCAAAACGTGTTCCTGCTTCGAGTCGCACTCGTGCATGAAGTATTGTATCTCACCTTCCAGGGCTTTCTGGACCAGCAAGAATAAATAAACCCACAACCTCTTCTGAAGCTTTTAAGCTGCTAATAGAGGAACCCATGATCGATCAGATTATTGATAGAACAAACGAAAAAATTACCGTGTCAGTTTGTAAACTATATTGACAAAACTGAAATATTAGCATTTATGGGTCTTCTATATTTGGCTGGAGTGTTCAAGTCAAGCAACGAAGATATAAATTTACTTTTTGCTACCGATGGAACAGGCCGTGATATTTTTCGTTCTGTAATGACAGCAAAGAGGTTCAGTTTTCTTTTGACAGCTCAACGATTTGATAACCCAAATACTACAGAATAACGGATTGCTGAAGGAGACCGGCTGGCAGCTATTTCTGAAATTTTTAATAGGTTTGTGAGTAACTGTCATGCTAATTATTCTTGTGGAGAATATGTGACTGTGGACGAGATGCTAGTTGGTTTTAGAGGGAGGTGTAGTTTTAAGATGTATATAAAAAGTAAGCCTCAGGAATATGGTCTGAAAGTAATGTGCCTTTGTGATGCGCGCACGCATTACTTTATAAACGGTTTTATTTATACAGGTAAACAAGGTAATGTTAATCCAAGAAAACTAGCTATTCCAACGCTTAATGTGCTTTCTCTTGTTGCACCAATAGTGAATTCCAATCGTAATGTTACTGGTGACAATTGGTTTTCTTCGCTGGAGCTGGTCGAAGAGCTACAAAAGCAAAAACTCACCTATGTAGGTACTATGAGAAAAACAAGAGAAATTTTCTTCCCAATAACCAACGAGAGGTTCATTCCTCTCTATTTGGCTTCACGAAAGATGTGACCCTAGTATCATATCTACCTAAAAAAAATCGATCAGTTTCCCTAATTTCCAGTTTACACCATAATGACAAAATATTGAAAACAACAAAAAAAATTCCAGATATAAATGAGTTCTATAACATCACCAAAGTAGGAGTTGATTTGTTGGAGCAAAGGTGTGCAAACTATAAAACTGGAAGACGTACTAGAAGGTGGCCACAAGTAATCTTTTTCCGCATTATGGATATAGCTGGGGTTAACGCAAATATTCTTTATAATAGTGCCAATCCAGAATCTAACATGTCACATTAACAATTTCTTATCAATTTGGGACAAGAACTAATAAGAGATCAGTTAGTCAGACGTGCCCAAATGGTAAATATCCCCAGGGAATTGAAAGACCTTATTCGACGAGTGGGCAACATGCCAGAGGAGGTTCATGAGAGGCCTCGTGAAAGAGCTCCCAAGCGCGCAAGATATTATATTTGTCCTTGAAGTGATAACAACCATCCCCTTGTATGTACAAAATGTACTAAACATATTTGCAAGAACCACTGCGTTGCAACATTTCAATGTATTAGATGTATGGATTAGATTATAAAGGCCATTTACATGTTTGTTAGATTTTTATTCAAAACTTAAATTTTTTGTCTTGTGTTTTTTCTTATGACTTATAATGTTCTGAACAAGAAACCGTATATTATTTTGTGATTTTCTCTTATTTTTTTTCTTTTTTTATTAATAATGAATTCCATGTACTTTTTAAAATGCCCCCATATATTTTGTGCCTTAATCTATTTGTCATTATTTTTTTTACTTCAGTGATAGGAGAGTAATAAATATATTATTTTTCTTTAATTCCTTTATTTATTTTTTTATTTTTTGCAATAAAAAAAATGTAGGTCAAATTTGACCCCGCCATACCTTATATGTATATATTTCTCACCATTTAAGGTTAATCTTGTCGGCGTTACTTTTAAGAATATCCTTAACTGGCACAAACACATTACATCCATAGCTTCGGCAGCTTCAAAAAAGCTTGGATGGCGTCCCCCACAACGCTTAGCATTTTGGACTTCATTCAAAAAAGAGCCGTTCGTCTTATTAATGATCCAACGCTCACAGAAAGGCTTCCTCTTCTTGCCCACCGTCGAGCTGTAGGGGATCTGTCGCTCTTCAATAGGTATTTTCCCGGCTTCTGCTCAGAGGAGTTGGCCAGTATAATTCCTTCTCTGGCAGCTCCCAACAGTGCAACACGTAGTGCAACTTTTATGCATCCTTTTACAGTTCAGTTAGAGAATCCCCGAACTTTCCGCTTTCTTCGTTCCTTTATCCCTAGAGTGTCAAGACTATGGAACCTGCTGCCCACAGAAATTTTTAATTTTCCTCCCAATCTCCAAATATTTAAGTCCCGTGTGAACAAACTCCCTCTTACCACACTTAAGACACCCACGGTACGTTCGTACTCAGTGGCGGCGCTAGGCGTCGGCGACGTTGGCCACTGCCGACAGCCTCGCGCCTAAGAGGGCCCCGCAAAAAAGTTTTAGAACTTACCTATATTTATTTTAATTTCGCCAATCACGCCTCAAAAAATTCGAAAAAAATAAGCAGATGATATTGACTTTTATTATTTTCGAACACGTACATGATGGAAGTGAGTATTATTGCGGGTATTCAGACTCGTGTGTCTGGTAACACTATGAAATGTATGTTTCGCCCGAATGAGCGTACTCAATATAAATCCAAGAGTATTCTTTACGTCATGCGGATGCCACAGTTGGAATTTACTTTTGATAGATGCAGCTAACTCTTCAATGACAGCCAAAATATTTTTCGGCTTTATCAATAAAATCTATGTGCTGTAAATTAAAATTGACAATAAAACCTCTGTCTAAAACGCGTTTAAAGAGTAGAATTGGAGCAGTAAAAGCAATAATTTTTCCAATTTGATGATGTCATCGAATGCGTGAATGATCTGAAAAATAAAACTAATTCCGAAACTCTAAGGGACAGTGAAGCAGCCCTGAAGGAAATGTTAATTTTTAAGTTTATTGTTGCAATACATGTGTGGTATGAGGTATTGCTACGTGTGAACAATATAAGTAAACTATGGCAATCGGTTCAAGTCAACTTGAAAGTCGTTATTGATACTTACGTTTTGTAGCTGGATTCAAGATTTTCGTAATACTGGATTTGAAAAAAACGTACCAAAAGCTAGACTATTTGTAAAGAAAAGTACTAACGAAATTCAGTCTCAATTTAAGGAAAAAAGAATAACCAGGAAAAACGAATGTTCGGTTACGAACATACCAGTTGAATCTCCTGAAATGCAATTCAGAGTCAACTTTTTTAACTCCATGATAGATGTTATAATAGTCGACACCGATTGCCCATTTAAAGCGCTCAATGAATATTTTACGCAATATAGTTTTATTTATGACATCAATAATTTAAAATCTATACCAAAAGAGGATTTTCTCAAACATTGCAATGATTTAGTTACAATGCATTGGGAAGGCGAAAACAGTGACATACAGCCTTTCGAACTATATGAAGAACTTCAGCTTTTAAAAACTTATTCACTAGACTCTATAAATGACGCGAACCAACTTATCCATAATATTTTAAAAAATAATTAAGGAGAAATATATCCAAATGTTTACATTACAATCAGGATCATGCTCACAATTCCGGTCAGTACAGCCTCCGCTAAGAGAAGCTTTTTAAAGTTGAAATTAATAAAGACCTATTTGAGAAGCACAATGAGCCAAGACAGACTATCCGCGTTATTAGTTCTGTCAATCGAAGCTGAAATAGCGGCTATATAGTCTTAGCTACGACACAATCCTGAAAAAATTGAGTCAGGCTAAAAGTCGAAAAGTCCGACTATTTTAAATTCTGTGTGTATTTTTTGTTATCATTTGATTGTCAACCATAAAAGTCGTTTACTCATACATTATTTTATGATTTGGCTTTTTTCTTCGGCTTCGGTTTTTTTTTTGGATGTAAAAGAGGCCTCGCGAACTTGTTGTCGCCGACGTCCACATGTGATCTAGCGCCGCCACTGTTCGTACTTAGGCATCGGCCTTCGTGGACTGTCCCAAGATAAAAAACTTTTAATTTACCTTATCTAGACCATAATTAACGCATTTTTTAGTAAAATTCGTTCTAAGAGTATTTTTCTAATATTGTTTTTGCCTTCATAGTTTGTTGTATATTATATTAAAATTCGAATTCGAAAATTTTAACATAAGTAATGCAAAGTTGACATAACTTTTTACAAATAAGCATTATTATTATTAATATTATTATTTAGAAAGATCCGACATGACGTATCCCATGGCTCCGACCCCATAGGGCTTCATGCGGAAGGCCATCCGTATCGAAGACCACTCCTCGCGTCCGCTCGGTCAGTGATCTTCGGCCAAATTCATTTGCCTCAGTAAACGAAGGGACCCAAGGACAACAGATTTCTGCATTTTCATCACCAGTTGTTCGGGTGAATGTTGACATGCGGGAATACACTTCAGCTCTCCCAACACATTTTCCTTTATGCCCCCCAAAACGCCGACAATCAGGACAACCAAACGCACGTTATACTCCGGATAAAGCCTCCGAAGTTCGCCAAGTAGATCCTGATATTTGGCTCGTTTCTCCGGTTCCTTTATATCGATGTTAGTTTCCGCTGGGGCGGAGAACTCAATCACATACATAGAGTTATTCCTTTTATCAAGGAGAACGATATCAGGTTTATTGGCGCGAATTTGATGCGTAGTTGGGAATGCATAATTCCAATATATGCGACAGTTGTCATTTTCCACTACTGCCTCGATATCGCCTGGAGCAAATGGCAAAATTGCTGTTTCGTCGATGCCGTAATAATATCTGAGGTGATAATAAAGTACCCGAAGCGCATCGTTATGTCGGTGGATGTAACCACTTACAGCATGCACTGGACAAACTGACAATAAGTGCATAAGTGTCTCGGGTTGCTGTCGACAAGCTCGACAAGCAGTATCAGGAATGTTAGAAAACTGGCTTCGGTATACCAATGTGTTTATCACCCCATCCTGGCATGCTAGTAGGAAACCCTCGGTCTCAGACTTGAGCTCAGCAGATTTTAAAAACCCAAACGTGAGGTTTCGAGATAGATTGAGTCTTTCTATGTTTCGGTAAAATACTCCGTGTGGCGGCTTATTAATGTGATCTTTTAAAAGCATCTGCTGTTATGATCTTTTAACTGCAGTTCTTACGGCTTTAGACTCAAGTCTTACAAGGCACTGGTCGTCGTTTGGATCTATTGCAAATCTGAGACCGAATTTCTCCGCTGCCTTGAATAGAAACGCTCCAACATTAGCCATTTCGTGTGCTCTTACTAGTTGCATCAGTGGATCAGTACTATTGGCAACTTGACAAGCAAGACTCAAAACCAGCCGATCGTGCATACACTCCAAGCTTAAAAGGCCACGACCTCCCTGGTGGCGCGGGAGGTAAATACGGGATGTTGATGAGCGCGGGTGGATGCTACGGTGAAGATGCATCATTTTTCGTGTGCTGATGTCCAGCTCGCGCAGTTCCTCTCGCGTCCACTTAACCACTCCAAAAGAGTAAAGCAATACAGGCACTGCTAGCATGTTGGTAGCAAGG
>JAHBCN010007566.1:0-42751 GCA_019359885.1 Listronotus oregonensis | reverse complement strand
AGTAAGGATAAAAAAAAGTGATTTCCTCCTTCCTTCTTTTTTTTTTTCCATCGCGCCCGCAAAATTATAATATTTTTTTCAAAATATTATGTTAATTTATATACTATATGGGTGCAGAAGTAAAATAGCAAATAAAGAATAGTTTTTTATTTAATAATTTTATTATCAATCTAATCCCAGGGGGAAATTAGGCATAAGATTCGCTTTCCGCATTCACATCAACATCCGCATCTGCATCCGCAACATCCCAAATTTTTGAACGTCTTTTTCGCGCTTTAAAAACCTATACTCCGGGAAAAAATCTGAAAATCACCGTGGAAGGGTTTTGGGGGTCATAAAATCAGAAAAAACCTTTTGCATTCCCTTTAAAACAAATCAACCCAAAGTGTCGGAAAGAAATTTTGGATCCTAAAAATTTTTTTTCCCCTTTTAAAAACCCCTTTTTCTCCCCAAGCAAAAAAATTTTTAAAAAAAACGTTTCTTTTATGGGTTTTTTTGGACCACTGTTTTCTAATATATAAAAAAAATTTTCAGGCGCTTAGGGGGCCTAAATTCCCCCTTTTTACCCCCGAATTTCGTTTTAAAAAATTTTTTTCCCAATTTTTAATGGAAAATTTTTTTTTTAAACGAAAATGTATTTTTTTAGGTTTCATGTGAAAAATTCCATTTGAAAAAATTGAGTTATGTCTAGAAATAAAATTTTTGGGAAATCTTTTTACCTTACGGGAAAAAGGACATAAAATCCCGTCAAATAATTAAAACTTTTTTTTCCCCCTCCTTCACTTAAATTGGTTTTTTTAACCCGGTCATGGCACTCTAGTTTGGGAATTTAAAAAAAATTAAAAATTTTTTTTAAGGAAAATTTTAAAAAGTTAACATATGGGGTGTCATTGTATTTAGGATATTCATTTTTTTTATAGGTAAAAAAAAAATACAGGGTGTTCAATTTAAAATTAAAAAAGTTGTGGTCATTTGGTGAAACCGAAAATTATCAAAAAACAATTGAACACGTCATTAAATGCTTTTTTTAGGTCATATATAAACACGCCAAATTTGTTTTTTTCCATTTTAAAAAAAATAAAAAAGTTATAGGGGGAACCACCTTTGAGAATCACCCGGTATAAATTTGCTAATGTAATATATTTATATGTAGGTAGGTATTTTATATTTTTTTTTTGTTTCTGTCCACTGATTCTGAAGTTATGGCTTGAGCTAAAACCCTTGAAATTTGGCACATTTGTCTTTAAAAGGGGTAAAACCCAACAAACCCTTTTTTTGAATTTCCCCTTCGCGACAAAAATGGGAAACAAAAAAGTTTTTTTTTACCGTTAGCCGACGGAAGGCTCTTACGGAGACAAAAGGCTACTTAATATTGTCTCTTGCCTGGCGGAGACAGGTTTTTCATCTAGTATGGGTATAAAAAAATTTAGGATAGAAAAAATTCGTGAAAAAAAAAAAAAAAAAGGTTTTTTTGGTATTTTTTTTATTCCCCCTTTGTGATAAAATTTTTTAAAAATTACAATTGTGAATTTTAAGTTATTGTATAGTTATAATTTAAATGTATCAGCAAATTAATATGACAAAAGGTGGCTGTATATTCTACATTTAACATAAAACTATGGGTTTGCATTCAAAATTTTTAAATAATTAATATGACAAATACAAAAAATAAAAAATATTAGACTAATTGAGGTTGATTTATAACCACAATTATCCACTTTCCTCGTAGGTCACAGAGGTTAAACTTTTTGTAAAAAGTAAAAAAATACAATTCTGTCATTTCTAAATTTCCAAATATGTTGGCAACAGCGATTTTTAGGGATTTTTTGGTTATTTTGATAATCTTTGGTTAAAAGATAAATAATAAGTTAATCATTAGAATAGGTTAAAATTCATTAGATAACAACCGGTATGCTATCTGTTGTTTATGCAAGCCGAAGTCTCATTCTTATGACTGACTTATTCTTATATAAAAATAAAGTCATTTTTGCCTAATCCTACTTAAAAACTATCATGTGCAATTAAATGAATCCTATTTGGTTTTGACGCTAATGATAATCGTTTTTTTAGTTTATTTTAATCTTTTTATCTTCATATCAGGTAACAAATAGAATATAATAATTTTTGTATGTTTTTTTTTATCTTCCTATTCTTTCCATTACAAAAGCACTATATTATTTTGACAATTTAACTGACATTTACATTTTCCAATTTTACTGAATATAGGGAATGTTTAAAATGGTTAACTTGTCCATGTTGTTCAAAATGCTTAAAAGTCCTCCGCGACTTCTTTAAACACTGGATAACACCTCTGAATGTTTTCCCTTTAATCCAGAATCACTTGGTATTTTAACTGCACTTTTTTCTTAAATTCCGTCACATCTTTTAGTAAAAAAAAGTTTTCCAACCTCAACTTAAAGACCGTCCAATCAAGTACAGAAAAAGCACTCTCCACGGTTTTTGTTCTTCGAAAACACACTTTTTTAAACAAACATTTTTAGCTCACTTTACCGCTCTAATTCTAAGACAAAATAAAAAAAACGATGAACGAAAACAATGTACGACTTGTACCCTATGCTTTAGCTGTTGCAATACACTGCAAATTATAGATATTATTAAAAAAACGAAGCAGTGCGAACTTTTTGTTCATTAACTTCTAAACCTTCTGACATAAATCTTGAGAAAAATATTTATATAATTTTAATCATTAAATTTAAGTCTTTTAAACATTTTGGGTTTTCTTATTTACTCATGGTAAAAAACCCTTTAAATAAATTTGTTTTTTTTTTTTTTAATGTTTTTAACTTTTGGTATTTTTAATTTAAGGTAATTACGTGTGCCGCGCTTCCTGGTTGTGGGCGTCAGATGCAAAGTCTATTAATCTAAAGGGGGTTTTGACATCGTCGACAATGGGGATAAAAAGTCCAAGACATGAGGGTGTGAAAAGTACCTCTTTTTGGAGGTTCTTTAAATAAAAGTTCTGGGATTCTCAGCTGTGAACAGAGTCGTGCCACAAGTCGAAGTTTTTATATGGGGTTATTTTTATAGTTGCAAATATTTGTGTACAGACTTAATATTTTATTGGTTTTGACTGTTTTTACTATTTGTTTTTTGGTAGTGTTTAGTCGTGTATTTAATTAGTCCTTAGTGTGCAATAGACCAAAAAGTTGTGATTTGAGATCCTGATCAAAAGGAAAAAAGGCGATTAATAAAAGAAGTTAAGCTGAAAAAATATGATATATCCTAATGCTGCTATTACTAACAAATATTTTTTATTGTAGCAGTTCCATTCAGTTTGCATTAGGTTTGTTCCAGCACGTCGAAAACCGTCCCGAACGTCCGCTGCGCATTGATTAAAGTGCGTTCCAACAGAGACGTGGTGGTTATCGGACGATCCTGTTTGTGTACCAACAAAACTTGGGATCGTTTGTTACGGTTTCAGAACAATTCTGTTTAATGGCCTAAATTGGCTTTTTTGGGTTGACTTGCGCATTGAACATCTTGGCACTGGATTTTGGATTTTTAACAGCTGTTTCATGTTTTTTGTTTTATTTTCTTCATATGTTTTTCTGTTAAGGTGGGGTTTTAGAAAAGTTAAGTTTTAAATTTAAAATTAACAAAAATTAAATTATTATAAATTTAAAGAATTTTGTAAAAACATCCAACAGTTTAAAAAAAATCAATAAAAAGCATACTAGGGCAAATCACTGTTAAAAGGGTTTTTAATTTCTATTTATTTTGTTCTCGGCAGCTGTCCTTAATTTGTTAACTTCTTAAAATATTTTTAAAAAATATATAAATTTTTTTACATTTTTTTTATAACGCATGGAAGACAGTTTCTGTAAACCTATTTTATGATTTATTGTGTGGGAGTTTAATTATTTTAAAAAGGAAACGTTTATTTCATTTTATTATAAGGTTAAAAAATTAAAATAAGTTAAGAAAGTTTAAATTTGTTTATCTTTTTAACTTTTATGTGTATAATTAAAACCATTTGATCACATAATGTTTTAAAATTTCTTTTTTTGACTTTAATTATTTTAATAATTTTAAATTTTCTGCATAATCCAAATTTATTTGCGAATAGCGTCAACGTGCTTTACCTTTTCCTCCTTGTTTAATTATTCAAAAAAATTAATTTTTACCTCTTAAGCACCTCATTAAATTTAATTATCTTTAAAGATATGACGATATTATGAGTAAAATTTGCTAACTTTGATCACAAAAATAATAAGTAAAAAAGGGGTTATATTTTTTAAAACAAAAATTCAAAAACTTTGATTTGACAGTCCAAAACATTCTCAAAGATCCAATTTGTCTTTTCGGGTCCGTCACGAAACATTTTAAGGCCCCTTTTGCCAAAAAAACAGTTTAGAAACGATTTCGAAAGATACCGGATTTCTTGTTGGAACAAACCTATTATTACACCCTTGGATAACACAAACACGGTTTTTAGTCCACCAGTGACTCTTACAACTCTGAATTAGTTTTGCAATTAAATTGAAATAAATTAAAATTTTTTGTGTGATTTAATTTAGTTATTTGTTGTCAAAAAATAAATAGTCAATATTGACCTTATACCTGAACTGATAAATTTTTTGGGTATATGCATTAATTACCTTAAAATATTTTTTTTTTTTTTGGATACTCATCTACCAATTACTTGGTATATTATGTTGAAAAGGACATGTTTTAAAATATAATTTATATTTTTTTTTTAAAAACAAAAATTAACGATGTAAACCTCCTTACTGAAAGTTTTTTTAGATTGTGTAGTATGAATGGATTTGAAGAACTTGTAAGTAAGTTAAACTTTTAGTAAAATTTGCAAAGTTCAATTCTTTTTTTTTATCTTGCAAGGGCTGCCACAAACTATAAATTTTTTGTTTTTTATTAAGTGGATTTTAATGCTTTAAATATTTTATGTTTTAAAATATGAAATGTAGTATACCACAAAAATTATTAAATAATCCACCAAGTATTGTTCTTTTTTTTCCATATCTATTTGAAATGTAAAAATTTCAGTTGTATTTTTTATTTAATTTTGCAATTGTAAATGTATTGTGAAACATAAAGTTTATTTTTAAATTTTTAAATATTCACATTTTTACATAAAATAATTCATTTTTTGCCAAAGTGGAAAATTTTGCTATTATTCTGCAATATCAAAATTGTAGGTCCGAAATAAATAAATAACTAGTTTTTAAAAGTAACATAATTATTTTTAAAAAATAAATTAAGGTTAATGAAAGTTTAATTTTTTATGAATAACACAAAAAACCCAAAATTCCTAAAAAAAGAATTTTTGTTGTAAAAGCCTTTTCTTGGGTCCTGCCTTTACAGAAAACCCTTCTGTCTTTTCTATAGGATTTTTTGGCTTCTGCTGAGACGAGTTGGCCAGTATAATTCCTTTTCTGGCAGCTTCGAGCAGAGCAACACGTAGTCAACTTTTTGCTCTTTTGTTCAGCTGAGAGGCCCCGAACTTCCCCTTTTTGTTCCTTCATCCCTAGAGTGTCAAGACTATGGAACCCTACCTGCAGAATTTAAGGTTTAATAACTCCCTCTTACACACCACCCACGGTGTTTTATCTAGGCCTCAGCCTTCGGGGCTGTTCAAATAAAAAAAAAAAAATTTAAAAAACCCCCAAAATTCTTTACTTTGCTCAAAAATTTTATAAACGTCGTAATATAGGGGGGGTATTATTAAAAAAAAAGGTGTTAATAATTCAATATCGTGGTTTAAAAATAAAGTAATACTCATAATTATAAAAATTAAAACATTGTTTCTTTTTTTTAATTTTCTTTCATTTTTTAAAATATTTAATGTAGTAGATACCATTGAAAAGGTACCCATCGTCGTGTTGTCGCTATAATTTTTAATTTAATTTAATTGAATTACTTTATATTTTTTTAAATATAAATTTTGTTCGTCGGTATAAAAGCAGTTTCGTTCCCACCTTAATTCTACGCCACTGCCCGGCATAAAATCCAACATGGCCGAAATGGACCCTTCTTGACGTCACCAAGAGTTTTTTTAAAATGGCGGATGTATAACCCCTTTGGGTTAATAAACTCTGGTCAGATGCAGTGGGGGTCTCAGTCTCAAATTTGCATCACATTTTTAACACGGGTGTCGCTGTACCCAAAACCCCGAATCTGTAGTATATGAATTAGCACTAAAAAATTTTATTTTGGTTATTATCTAGATCAAAAAACGGTGGTATATTTTAGTACGCAAAAGAAAACAGACATATTTATTCACTAATTTAAAACATTTAGTGATTGCGGCGTTTTAAAAAAATCACCATTATATTTGGCGTCAAATGAGCATGTTCTTAACATAGCAAATATACCTTTAAGCACCTTTTCGGGTCTGCTTCTTACCTTGCACGATATAAAAAAGGGTGTCCGAAATGTCTTAGCACGGGCTAATATCTTCGAAGTTAGTAAATACATATAGAGAAAACAAATTTTAGCGAATGCAACTATATAAAAATATACTTCTTTACGCAGTTACAAGTTTTTTACCCTTGCAGGGGTGGCACAAGGGGGCTGCACCTAAAAATCTTGAATGGAAGCCTATGTCAGTATGTAGCTCATTTTGAAGGGCTTTTAATAAAACAAACAATGCTGCACTAACTAGAGGTCTCTACGATCACCTGTTCCCGATTACAAAGGGATTATTAATAAATACCAGTCTAAAAAAAAAAAGT
Organism: Listronotus oregonensis; assembly: GCA_019359885.1. NCBI lineage: Eukaryota > Metazoa > Arthropoda > Insecta > Coleoptera > Curculionidae > Listronotus > Listronotus oregonensis. The sequence continues at coordinate 36,038 of JAHBCN010007566.1, read as the reverse complement.
TGCAATTTTTATTTTATGAGATGTTCAAAATGACTACCCCCAACCAAAGTCTATTTTGAAATTCTGCTCTTATGATTGTCATCATTTGTGGTGTTATAGTGGCACACACACCCGTGATTCGTTGTCGTAGTTCTTGCAAGTTTGTTGGTTTTGTTGCAAATACCCTTTCCTTTACATAACCTCAAAAGAAGAAGTTAAGGGGAGCGAGGTTCGGGGATCTTGGTGGTCAATAGGCCCCCTACGCCCAATCCAGCGACCAGAAAATTTCTCATCTAGGTATTGTCTTACGGTTAAATGAAAGTGTAGAGGTGCTCCATCCTGCTAAAAAATTAGATCGTAGTCAAAAACATCATTCTAAATAGGATACAATTGCAGATGTAATAGCTTCTTTCAAAAGTTGTATGTGTAAGTGTCCGGTAAGATTTCCTTTAATAAAAAAAAACCAACTACCGTATTACCGAAAATTCCGGCCCATACGTTTAATTTCCCAGGATTTTGTGTATGGTCTCTTCAATCCATCGGATTTTAATTACGTCAGTATCGACAGTTGTATAGATTAACTAAACCATTTAAAAAAAGCTGGCTTCGTTACTGAAACATATCCGATAGAGGTAGTTTAAACTTTATCTTCATTTGCGCAAACCATATCGAAACATATAAAATCACAAAATTTATTAATGTCTTTTCAATATTACTGTCAAACTAAAACAGCATAAACCAATAGTGCTGGAGAGAGATAATAGAAGAATGTCGTAAAAAAATTATTTACAAAACGTGATATTAAATTTATTTTTTCTTGAATAAATTTAAATCGTTTTATTCGGACGTCAGTTACTTTACAGACCTCTAGTTTGTGCAGCAATGTTTGTTTTTTAAAGGCCTTTAAAATAAGTTACATATCGACATAGGAATTTATTTAAGATTTTTGGGTGCAGTTCCTGGTGCAACCCCTGCAAGCATGAAAAAATTGTAAATGCATAAAGAAGCAGATTTTTTGTACGTATGCATTGCCAAAATTTGCTTCCTCTATATTTACTAACTTCGGAGATATTAGCCCGACACTAAGACTTTTCGGACACCCTGTATGTCTGTTTGTTATTTAGAGATAGTGTACACTATTGTACACTTTTTTACGTTAACGCTCTTTTGGAAGATGTATTTTAGGACTACGTAGGTAGAAAAAGTGTAAAATAGTGTAAAATATTACTGAATAATAAACAGACTTATTCTAACCAATGATATTAATTGAATTGCCAAAGGGTTAAGTAAAGGGTTTACTCCTATTATTTAGATACGAAACATATATAGGTGCTTAAAATTGGAAAAGTGTGCAACTCGTATTATATATTATAATTGAGGTAATTAAACCCTTATTAGAACACCAAGACGTGCGCTATTCATACACATCCGATGCAGTCCCATCAATAGGACAATTATTGTAGGTTTTGTGTTACTTTTATGTTATAAGTTAACACAAAATTCGGCAAATGAACGCAAATTATTTTTTTGAGTAAAATATTTTTAATTCTTTGGAAAAAATAACCCTATAAAGTTGTTGGTGACGAAATACTGGTCGGTTACTAAGGTCGTGACGTTCTAAGAATTAAACGCTAAATAAATTATGGGGAAAATTTTAGTGTATCAGCCGTTATTTACTATTTTAGTAATAATGGCTTAAAGCATTTTATAAATAATAAAATATGTATTTTTGACACCACACAGCCGGCCATGCATCCTCATGCGGAAAAAAGGTGTTAGAAATCACCCTAAAATATCGAAATTACCTTCAGAAAACTATTAAATAGCAGTATAAATTTCTCTTTCGTCCTTGATAGTTAAAAACACGACTTTTCCGCGCCCTCAGCTGTCGTTTCCCAAAATAGCCTTAATAGCTTCCATAACGAGTGTTATAATTTAACAAAGGCCAAAACATTGGGCATAACTTTTTCCATTCTTGTTTTATAACCTAAAACAATTTATAAGAAAATGTACTGCAAATTGTTAAATTGTTACTGGACATCGAGGAGGCGATGGTTTTGGGTTGCCGGATTTTTTATTTAAATAACGTATAATTTTGATTTAACATATTGTAAACAATTAACTTTAATGGTACGCAAAAGTACTAAGGCAGTAGAGTCGTAAAAAAAGTAGATAACTTGTTCGAAAAGTATTTTTCACACTCACGTGACTTATAGCACTCGCCTGCGGCTCGGGCAACCAAACTGTCACAATAGTATTAAAAATGCTGTTTTTAAAACTTGTTATACAATATACTATTATTAAAATCAAATATTTTTAATCACCATCATCACAGTTGGCTGTAAAACATGATTTGGGTTATTACTTTAGAAAAGTAAAAACCCAAACTTAAATTTATTATACTTCTGAAATATATTTTAAGCAATGCGAAAATTTAAAGTATTGGGTAGGTATACCAAAGCGGACATGTGTTTAGGTAAACTTTTATTCTTACTTTTAGCTGTAAAATTACTTCTAGAAACTTTTGCCTAACTTTTGAGATACCCTGTATACTTTTTGATCATTTTAAGTCTTAAAAAATAAAGTATAATGTCGGTGTATAGTTCCTCTTATCTTAGATATACGAGCCGCTACTGGGATTAGAAAATAGACATTTTAAATTAACTTGCCACTTTTTATCTTTGAAATACAAAGTCGATTATTTTTAATAAGGGTTTTTATTTAGTTTAATTGGTTAATACTATTCACTGTCTCGAAAAATAAGCTGTTTAATTACCTTAAATTATCTTACAACTTTCTAGAAACTAAGAAATCCATAAATTATTTTGTATAAAATCAGAAGAGAATGGTTACAATATAAAAATAATCCTATATAAGGAAAGGCCGCGTGCAAAGGATAGGGCGTCGGTCAAAGGAGCACCTGGTTGAAAGGAATTCAAAAAGCACATGTCGAAGCAGATGTCGGGCGGACGTTTACTTCGATACCTCATTTTGTCCATCCGGCCACTAATATGCACGTATGTGTAAGGGCTCCTTAATATTTTTATATTAATTCCATTGAAATAATTTTGCACTGAACTATAAATGCTGTATGGTTTCAGACCGTGTTACAGTTATAATCTTCGTTTTAAGGTCGACCGCTACATAATAGGCTATTTGACTGATTTTGAAAAATCGTTTTAAATGTTTCTTTGGTACTAACAAACACAATACATTTTATAGTTCTGGGAAATCTGCTGTATTTTCAATGAAACTCAATGTTAAAGTTTAAATTATAAAGTTCGCGCTAAAAACGCAGCCTCTGTAATGGCGTTTTTGTTAATAATTTCTCAATTTATTGGCTAAAATGGTATATAATTGGTGTGTAGTGCCACAATGTACCAATACTTCTCTGAAAACACCACAAAAACTGTTTATATCTGTCCCAACAAATCCTAAAAGGCGAAAAAAGTGGTTACAATTAGCTCGAAGAGATCCAAACAGCTTTGTGTCGCATTCAAATGTTTTTATGTATGAAGATCACTTTAATGTAAGTATACACATATCCTGCTTTAAATACCTACCGATTTATATACAACAAAATATCGCCTTTCGATAACTTATAAACACTTTAAGGTGACGTTAAATACCTACCAAGTTAGTACCTTCTCTTTTTATACTTAACGGTATTATTATTAATTTGCAGATGGAAATACACGTGGGCTTCGAAAATAATTTATTTTTCAATTCGTCTCCCATAAGAGATGGTATTCCTTATATTTCTACACTCCATAAACATAACCTACAATAGGATTTTGAGAAATACCGAATGATGAACACGTAAATAAATAATTTTTAGAGGTACTTACACAGCTGTTTTTACATTTTTGAGTTCTGCAGCATAGTAGTCAACGGTATTTTTAAAGAAACGCACAATCATAAATGCGTCTATTTCAGGTAGGTTTCTGTTATCGGCTTGCACAAAATTTTTGTCCATTTTGAGGTACAAAACGGATAAATATGTTACTTGAAATATGTTTTTTATATAAAATGGTCAAGAAACAGTTATTTAGATAGTTAAAGATCGAAAATAACACCTGAAAACACACAACACGAAGCTTGTAACATTTATTTACTTGCATCACAGAGCGTTCCAGTCGCTGAATTAATTTCAAAAATATTTGAATTTTAATACGTATATTTTGCAATAAATATGCATATTTTACTTTATATTATAGAGAAATATGCTTCTTTTTACTATTATCTGATATGATGACCACAATTTAAAGCTTATTTTCAATGGTTGCAAATAGCCTATTATGCAACTAATACCACCAAATCTAGGGTGTTTTTTAGTTTTGTACTTTCGGTTTGTACACTTTAGAAATTTACCTGAAATATTCTCTTTTTGTACACTGAACTATTTAATCAATTTTATGCTTCTCGTTTCGTACACAGACCATTTTGACGACCCAAATAACCAACCAAATAAATATTATATTAAAAATTATTAAAAATTTATTAATAACTTCTACGTAGGAATAATTTAGACAAATTTAAAAGCCCCTAGTTTTGGTCGATCATGGTTAGCTCTGGTTAGTTAAGCGGCTTTTTATTTCTGCCAATTATGTTTCAGACGTTATAAATCATTAAAAGTAGGAACTGTAAACTTTTCCGTTTTGTTAGATAGTTAAAACATAGACTATTATTAAACTATTTTATAATTACTATTATCCAAATAAATATTTTATATTTCGGTATCTTAATGGTGACCAATAAATATTTTGATATTTAGTTATAAAATTAGTTTTAATTCATTTTACCATATTTTATGAACCATCAGAGACAGGAATCTACCTCAGTTTTTGATGTACGAAACGAGAAGTCGAATATTGAATAATTAATTTTGTGTACGAAATACGAATTTTTGAAGGAAATTTTTGAGGTGTACGAAACGCTAGTGTAGAAAACACGAATAAATCAAATCTAGTGGGGATTTCGGTCCGTTTTGGTACCCTACTTTATTGGGTTTGTCTAAAAAATAGTGACGTCAAACCATCTTTGGTACCCTCTGTGGTTTGTCAACTAATATACCGTGGGTTGTAGGTGGCTAAATTGCTTTGGTAGTTTCTTATCCTTTTTTAGAGTTGTCGCTCTTTGACTTTTTATTTTATTTATTTTCATACTGAAACAAAAATCCCAATCCAGGGTTTAGTAAATTTAAAAATATTGTTTGAAAAGTTGCAATATATTAACGGGAAGGTATCACCTTTTTAAGAAAGGGTAAAAAATTAAATTATTTAAAAACATTAATCAAGACCTACCAAAAAGGTACCGAACAAATTCAGACGTTACGGTTGTGACGTAGGACATAACCAATTGTAAGTAGTACCGAATGACCGGTTTTTAGATGATTAACTATTTTTTTCTTAGTTGCGTTAACGTTATCCTAGTACCGAAACATGCAGTTATTGCATTTCACGACACCTTTTACACAACGCGGAAGTGCTAGCACTGATATTATATAAATATCTTTGATCTGAACTACCTTCCTTCCCATTAACGCCTGAGAATATCATCCATATACACGACCTACAGTTTAATGTTTAATCCAAAGCACATAAAACGGCACGCGGTGTTCGTTCATAGTCACCCATTAAATTACTAACCACGTCCAACTTCGCTAAACTAGAAGCGACATTTCAATGCGGAAAATGCCGTATTTTTTCATTAGAAATACCAATAAACACCGTGAGATTCGAACTCTCATCACACCAGGTGAAATACGAAACCAGTTGCTTTTTGGGGACAAACTAGCTGGACATGGAACTAAGATAAAAAGCGCTAAAGCCATATTTCATACTTAAAAATGTTTAATATAATATATTTTTATAATCTGAAATGCTTCTATTCAAAAATAATTTTCGGCACAGTAAACAAAAAAATTACTGCAAAGTCAACTTTTACATTTTAAAATGCGATCTCAAGTACAGTATCCAATTATTTTTAAAAATAATGTATCGTAAAAAATAACAGTAGCTGAAGAAAACTGATTTGAAGAGTAGGTAAAATAATCGTTTCATTCCTAAAAACAGCAGTTGCAGAAAAGACAAAGTAAAGCCGCGTTTACACCAAAGCCTTCCACTAAGTTTTCCACAAGTTGCGGCAATTTGTTGCTTTTTCTACAAAATACAGCAACTTTTTCTGTCTTCCACTTGTGGAGAGACAAATCTTTCACTAAATTTTAGTTTCCCCCGGAGTGTCGCCGCGTTTACACCAAAGTCTCTAACTAAGTTTTCCACAAGTTGCGGCAATTTGTTGCTTTTTCTACAAAATTCAGCAACTTTTTCTGTCTTCCACTTGTGGAGACACAAATCTTCCACTTAATTTTAGTTAGTGGTTGCGGAGTGTCGGTAAAGATCAAAGAAAGTTGACAACCAAAAGTGGAAGATTTGTTACTGCGTGCTTTGCGCAAGCAACTTGTAGAAAACTAGTGTAGAACTACTACCTAAACCTTTCCCGCCAATTCTTAGGCGACATGTTTTCCACTTGTTTCTCTACATTTAAGAAGAGCAACTTTTAATTTTCCTCAAAAAATCTTCCACTTGTTGCTCTAATTTGAGAAGTGCAACTTTTAGTTGATAACTTTTAGTTTTCTACAAACGATATTATGTCAACTTTTAGTTGGCAACTTTGGTGTAAATGCGCCATTTTAAAATATCAATAAAATTTGACTTGTAGAAAACTGGTGGAGAACTGGAGAACTACTGCGTAAACCTTTAGCGCTAATTCTTTGGCAACAAGTTTTTTACTTGTTAAATGTGGGAAGAGCAATATTTAGTTTTCTACAAAAAATCTTTCACTTGTTGCTCTAATTTAAGAAGAGCAACTTTTAGTTGACAACTTTAAGTTTTCTACAAACAATTTTTGTCAACTTTTAGTTGTCAACTTTGGTGTAAACGCGCCTTAACTGTGTTTTATATTAAAAAAAAATTATTAAAACATATTTTTATGTTAAAATTGTTTGTTTTTCTGTAGTTGGCTAAGATTTATCATTAAGCAGTGGTAAGGTAATCCAAATTTTACGCGGATATCGGATTTGTGTGATTACAGTATTTAAAAATCCATTTTTATTCGAAAATAACCTATTAAAACAGGCATTGTATATTTTATTTTGTAACCTTATGGTGCATTATCGCGCCCTAAAGGTCCGGTCAAGAACATCTGCCGATCACGTGACTCTCAGACTTTATTGTAAAGTTTACGATTTTCATGTGTTATTTGTGTCGAGGCGTGTGCATTTGAATCAGTAATTATTTCTCATAATTTTTGTAATACGAATGTTAATTTCATTTTGTCTATATTTACATACATTGAAATCATGATTTGGTCACGTATAAAATATACGGGGTTAGCTAAATATACAAAATTCTTACGTGCACACAGCCACAACCAAGTTTCAAATATACAGTGTCTGCAAAAATATCTAAATCAAATGAGATTTTTTTTAATATTAAAGTCCATTTTTTGTATGCCTAACGACCAAAATTAAAGCATAGTCTAGGAGGAATCGGCGCATGAGTACCGAAAACTATTCCACCTCAATTTTTTTTATACGATCTTATTTAAATTGCCCTACTGATGATATAACTGCATGTTGCCAATGCGCCACCTGGTGCCATATTGTTTAAACCAAAATTGTTTAAACAATTGCAAGGATTTGTTATTTTTTAACCAAACATTTTTTTTCATGACATACAAATAAAAAAGGTTTTATGACTTTTTATCATAAAGTTAATATTTTTGGAGATATGAATTTTTAAATGTTCGAAATATCTCAAATTTGGGTACTTTTGACCCATGAAAAACAAATATTAAGAAAAAAAAAAAAAAAGTATGTAATTTTATTCTTTATATAATTATTTATAATATCCCTAATTGAGACTTGAAAAAATTTGTCCGGTGAAAAAATAACAATTCCTTGCAATTGTATAAACAATTTCGGTTTAAACAATATGGCACCAGGTGGTGCCCTGGCAACATACATTTATATCATCAGTAGGGCAATTTAAAGAGGATCGTATAAAAAAATTGAGGGGGAATAATTTTCGGTACTCATGCGCCGATTTCTCCTGGAGTAGTATAAATAACGTGTTAGTCCCGCGACCTATCAAACTTAACTTTTGTTACCAAAAACTGTATTTAACAGTTTTTAAAACGTTTTTAAGTAGGTATATTTTTATAAGTACAAATTTATTTCATGCGCAAAATTTTCGCACCTAAACGGCTGCCCACCTAATTTTTAAAAATCCACCTTTTCCTCCTTTTAACCAGGTAAGCGGCCCGTTGTCAGAAACCAGAATATAATGTGGTAAGTGGACCGTTGTCCAAAAACAAAGACTTTCACTAAAGCCGCAATTACCTTTACGAGATCTCGAGTTCCAGTTACCCTTCTCAGATTAAAACTCAAAAAACTTTGCGACTTCGATCCCAGCTCGAAACGAAAAGAGCGGAATTTACATTTATGAGTACTCGGATCCGAGTGACGCTTTTCGGACTGCATCTAGGAAGTATAAACGACTGCTCGGAAACCGTTGCTACCTCGATCCGAGCCCAGAACAAAGTAGAATACAATCTGAGTTGCCGTACCAGAGCTCGTTTTTCGGCAGGGCCGTAGCCAGCTTGTTCCCTTAGGGTAGAGCTGGGTAGGAATCAAATCCTTTTGGAATCGAATCCAGTAATCGATTCTTTTTAAAGGATCCAAAGGATACAATCGATTACTTTTTAAAAATAGGATCCGTGTTCGGGATTCGTTTCCTATTTGGAAGGATCCGACTCCAAAACCTAATCGATTCCCTATATTTCTTATTTGAGACAAATGCCAAAATCCGCCATTTTGAATACGCCATTTTAAATTTCCAAATTTTTACCCAAGATTCTTGATTTCCAAATTTTGACCTAGCCTCTCTAAAATCCTTATATCCCGAATTTAAGACAAGTTGGTTTATAAATGCCAAAATCTACCATTTTAAATCTTCAAATTTTTTTCCTAAGATTCTTAATCAGCATCACATTGATTTTTGGAAATTTCGATAAAGAATTTTAAAACATCTGTCTATTAAGAACTTGAAATAAGGAAACACACTTAACATAAGATTTTTAACTAAAATAGGTTGTTTTTTAGGTCCGCAAAAACAGCATGTAAATGAAACGAGCATACATTTTACTTGCATTTATGTTAAAAGTTCTGGTTGCTCGATCTTCATAATTTTTGTTATCCTTGATGGGACATTTTATTAATTCTATTTAGGGTGTCAACCAAAAATGAATTTTAATACATCTTCATTAATCATCAGGATTATGTAGTATCATTCGTATCGTAGTTACCATTTGCAAGTATAAAAACTAAAGATGATCCGGATTCGTGATCCGATAAATAGGAATGGATTCCTTTTTTCCTTAAAAAGGGAACCGTGATTCGTATTGGTGATTCGATTCCTTTACGAGGATCCGGATCCGTGAATCGATTCTTTTTTGAAGGATCAGTCCCAGTTCTGCTTTAGGAAAGGGATAAATAAAATTTTAATGGTCCTAAATAAACTTCCTTTAAAAATCATAATCAGCACAAAATAACTGAAGGTTTCGGATTTTGCAATTGTTAAAGAGTCTTAAAACTTTTGTAATTCCTGTCAGTATTAATGTTTTTAAGTCTTTCTTTTTCAAATTCCAACAAAGTATGCTCTACCTGTCTTTGGTGCAACATATACCTTCTTTAAGGTCTGTCAATTCGTGTTAACCTTGAAAAGTTTACTTCACATATCGCAGTACTGCATGCGAAAGTTTGACATGGAGCTAAAAATAAATATGTGTCCTGAAAAGCAGCCCGTTGATCATACATCTTTTGAAAAAAAAATATATTTTTTAATATTGTTTTAATTTCAAGTCGGTTTAAACACCCAGTTCCTTTAATTTCTGGACCTTGCCAATTTCCAACTTCTCGAAAATTATAACACCTCGAGCTATTTAATTATTTTCCCTTAATTGCCTTTCTAGTTCCATTAAGATTACATTAGATTAGATTAGATTATTTGAGCGGAGATGGCAAAAATGACCTCCACCACTGCAACCTTACCAGATTTATTGTGGTTTCTCCTATCGTTCTTTAGAGTACCTTGTCCAGGCCCGTCTTCTTAACTAGATTCCAGAGTCTTGACACTGGCCACTCCATATATCTTGCTGGTTTTGGCTTTTCCTCACCAAGCCTAGTAAACCTAAGCCTACATAGTGCTTCGCAGTGGCACTACACATGTACGGCTGTTTCTTCAGCCTCCTGGCCGAACCTACACAGGCTATCCTCCACCAGGCCTATTTCTTCCAGGTGCTTGTTGAGTTTGCAATGTCCTGTTAGTTGACCTACCGTTATCCTTACGACCTTACGACTGTGGCTCAGTAGGTCCGAGTTAAACTTGGCCGAGCAGGTCTTAATGAATTGCATTGCCTGGCGTTGTCCTGGTGTTTGTACCCACCAGCTTTGAAACTCTCTGTCTACCCAGCTATTAATAGATGCTTCAAGGAGGCCTGCCGAGATTCCACAGAATGGCTCAGGGCCTATCATTTCCATGGCTGATCCTCTTTTGGCTAGGTCGTCGGCCTCTTCGTTACCTGGGTGGCCCTCGTAGCCTGGTACCCAGGCTACCGTAAGTTTGTTTGCCAAGCCGACTTTATCCAGGGCCTGTATACAGTCCTTCACTTGTTTGGAATTGACTTTTGGAGAACTGATGGCCTTCAGGGCCGCTTGGCTGTCTGAGTAAATGACGATGTGTTTTCCTTTACTTCCTTTTTCTTTAATCAGCACGGCACAATGCATTATTGCTGCGATTTCCGCTTGGAAAACCATGGCGTGCTGACCAAGACTTAAGGTTATCTTTTCTCTAGGCTTGTCTTCATAGATGCCAGCTCTTACTCCCTTGTTGGTCTCTGTGGCTCTGTATACCAGATATGATCGGCTTTGATTGGAGGGCCTTCTTTCCAGTCCTCCCTATCCGAAAGTGTCTGTTGAAGATGAAACCAGGGGTTGATCTGTCCGAGGGCATCTCAAACAAAAGCTGATCTCTTGGTCCTCCTCTATTTCCCATCTTGAGATCCTTTGATGTCCTATAATTGGACTTTGACCTCGTTTGAGTCTATAGAGTACCGCCTTTATTTCTCCCTGTATGTATTTGTGGAGTGTTACGGCAGGTTTAGCAGCAGTTCCAGGGCTGCGGTTGGGGTTGTTCTCATAGCTTCCGTGATGCATACGCATGCTGGCCTTGCACACTTTGAAGTTGTCTGGTTGCTACGGTCTGCGTGAGTCTTGCCACCCAGGCAACTGAGCCGTAGGTTATCATGGGCCTTATTACCATTTTATACAACCACAGATTCATCTTTGGGTTAAGTCCCCAGCTTTTTTCACAAAGCCTGCTGCTGCCTCCATTAAGATAGTATTAATCACTTGAAAAAAACACTGACTTTAAATTTTGTTTTGTCTGTTTATATTGTTTTTTTCTTCTTAGTAGTTTCGTCTTTTCGTGATTGATGACCAGAACCGAGGATTAAATACAATTCAGACATCACTTTTTTCATAAATTATAAATAAATAGAACTCGTTATTTGACGTTTTAATATGTGTTAGTAGACATTATGCTACAGTTCTTATAGTTTTTCAAAAGTTTAATGAAAACGAAAATTATCTGTATTACATTTATGAGCCTAACAAACCGAAATAAAGAATAATGTATACTAATTAATACATACTGAAATATTAATAAGCAAGTTTTACTTATATATAACACACGCTCACAAAAAAAAGTGGTGTGTGTTGGATGTCGGACTAGAATTTTCTGGCGTATTTTTTCCGCTGACACGGTAAAATTACCGGCAGAAACTTACTACCACGGAATGTTTGGACTACGACTTTATAAACTATAAAGATACAAAAAAAATCATAAAACAAAAAAGAGAGCTTTTTAAATTGTCTATAAAAAAGTTATACAAACATTTTTGATTAGATAAATAATAAAGGAGATATAAAAGAAAATGTAATTTAGACAAAAAATTTCAGTCCAAAATAGGAAAAAATATTTTTTTATTAATGCGATTTTTAAGTTTTTTAATAACAAATTATTTTTTTTTATTTGAATCCCAAATCACTTAAAATTTGCAGAAAAAAAATTAAAAATTTAAAAAAATATTTTTCAAATTTTTCTAAGGGTAAACCTTGAAAAAATCCTGAAAATCGGTTTTTTAATTATAACTTAAAAAATATTGCATTTAAACAAAAAGGTTATATAACTTAAATTAAAGATCTTTTAAAAATACATTGTTTATGTCATATGAAGTTTCGTAAATATTTTATAGTTTTTAAGATATTGACGTGTTAAATAAAAAAAATAGTTAATATCTGAAATTAGGCCTTTTCCCGATTATTTGCTGTTTGACCCCCAATTTTGACTTCAGATTCGTGTTTAGCGGAAAAAAATACCCCAGAAAATTCTAGTCCGACACCCAGCACACACCACTTATTCTTTTTGTGGGCTTGTGTAATTAGTAAACAAGAGGTTGCTCAAGGAACCATCCGCAGAATCTGTTCCATTATTTAAAAAACATTTTTTGTTAAGGAACATTATCATTGCCTGTCATTTTAAAATCTCTTCAGGACGGGCTGATGAACGCTCCTTAGCTACGGCCTCTTTCGGTCATGTAAAATTTATCTAACGAGAAATAAAGCAATTAATTGCTCTTTATAGGTCATTCAAATGTTTATGAAATGTTAATAAATGCAAGGATTATCAATTTCAACCCTATGGCGCTCTTGTAAATGTTGCGTTACCCTTGCTTTATTCTATTTTGCGTATTTTTTTGTTTTTAACTATCATTTTTAAAATCTTTATTAATTCTACAGCTACAGCAGCTCGTTTATTCTTAGACGGAGCTCTTTTTAAATTGTCAAAATATACGAATCTCTCATATACAAATGTAAAAGTTTACTATTTTACTCGTAATGACCTGAGTACTTGTAAATGTAATCGTGGTACGATTCTACTAGTAATGTTACTCGGAGTCCCTTGGATTCGAGAACTCGTAGATGTACTTGCGGGCGTAATTTGCGTGGTGTAACTATCAAAATTCTAAAATCTGATTGGTTTACATTTATTTTGATGTTACGCTTACCAATCAGGTTTAAGAATTTTGACATTTATGCACCGCCTTTACGCCTATGGGATGATAGAGAGAAATAATAAAGAGATATATATTTCTCAAAATTTATAAAATTATCTAAATAATTTTGATTTTTGACCCAGGTACCAAAATTTTATTAAAAAGGCAACATAATTAATTTAAAAAAGTTTGTATTTCTATCAAGGTCCCTGCTGTGGTCCCTGTATATCGAGTAATTATTTTGTGCGCACGTGTCTTGCACGCTTTACTTAAGACACGTGTTGTAACGTGGTCATACGGCCCATACGGGCCTAATCACAAGATGGTTTATGGTCTGTCACACTATTGTAACTGCGAAAATACAAACATTGCATACAATTAACTTCCTTCCGTTTACTCAGATTAATTTGTCCAATGAAAGTTATAAATATACTGTTTACGTAAGAAAATGAAACAAATACTTAGCTTTCTATAACTATATTTTCCCAAAAAATTGTGACTGCAGCATCGTAATTTTTACTACACTTTCAAACTGAAAACCTTAAACTACGGAGTACAAGTATTAATTTTAAGGATACAATTGGTGTGCACTTTATAGTATAATAGCCTCTCTAAAAAACTATAAACAATGTAGACTTATTGGACCATTTGGCCATTTACCAAATTTATCTAGGGATTTTATTGTGTTTCAAAATTTTAACCGACTCTATTATCCGGTCAAGTTAGCCAGAAAAATGGGGGTACCCTTGCATAAATTCCCAAGAAGCAAAAAATTCACATGAATGTTAGAGATACAGACATAATAAAATTGTGAAAAGTCCCCATCGATACCATGTGTGCAAAAAATTTATACAAGATCAATGTTCGCGATGATAAAAATAGCCTATATAAAAATTGTAGATCATGCAATTGTTTATTAAAATTGTCTCCACATTTTTTCTCCTAAAATTCACTATTTCTGAGCTAAAGCTATTATAAAGTTTGATTTCCTATATTATGCATGACTGCGCTGCCTATATACGCATGATACAGGTGCCCAAATAAGGGACACAAAAGCAGCAGATTCCTTAGGTTAAAATGAATTTACGTAAACTCCTTTTTATCCGAAAGTTAATAATAACAAATATACAGGGTGTTAAACTTTTAATTTTGCTTTCGTTTTTCTAATAATTATTTAACCAAATGACCTAGCGAAACAAAATTCTGGGGTTTTCTAGGCAACAAATTTAATTTCCCGTCCACGCTTTTGATGTTGCTACTAGAGGCCCCAGCTACGGCTTTACTTTTACTTTTTTTAAAATGTTGTAACTTTTTTAGGCTAAGAATACTGACCTGTTTTTTAAAAAAATAAGTTACTATAAATGCATCTGCATCAAAAACGTATACTTTATTTAAGTCTCTAGAGCGTTTGAGATAAACGCACTTTAAAGGATCTTGAAAATTTTTTTATGGAAAATGAATTTGGCCAATTGTTTTCAAGCTTTTGATAGTGATAGTTCTTAACATGCTGATTAAAGGTCTTGCAAGGCACAAAACCCGAAAACGCCTGCAACCCCCAAAATCACCCTCAAAAGTCACTGGGGATTTGGGGGTGGAGGCGTTTTCGGGTTTTGAGCCCTGGAAGACCTTTGATCGGCGTGTTAAGAACTATCACTATGCAAAGTTTGAAAACAATTGGATAAAATTCATTTTCCATAAAAAAATTGCAAGATCCTTTAAAGTGCGTTTATCTCGAGAACGGCTAAATAAAGCATACATTTTTGATGCAGATGGATTTTAAGTAACTTATTTTTTAATAAACAGGTCAATTTTCTAAGAGTAAAAAAGTTACGACATTTAAAACAAGTGAGGTAGGCCGTAGCTGGCGCCCTCTAGTAGCAACATTAAAAGCGTGGACGAATTGAAATTTCTCGCCTCAGAAAACCCCAGATCCCAAATTTTGTATTGCTAGGTCATTTGGTTAAAGAATTATTAAGAAAAAACGAAAGCAAATTAACACCCAGTATCTTTGTTATTATTAACTTTCGGATAAGGCAAGTTTACGTAAATTGCATTATTTTGACGCAAGGAATCTGCTGTTGCTCTGTGTCCCATTACTTTTGGGACACCCTGTATAAGTAAAATAATTGGTTTGCGTAACTAATACATTAATATTAAATGATTATTTTGAGAATGTAAACTGAAAAGAAACTCAGTCTTTCACCACCCATGGAGAATATCTATTGCACCGTGTGGTCTGGGATTGAGAATATACATTCAGCAACATCGCAGATAAATATGTTCAGTATGTAAGCAAACATTCTGGTTAAAAAGTAACCATGTCGTTTGATGGCTATTCTACCAATTCTACTGAAAATATTAAAGCCGCAGAACAATACCGCCGTGTGGGAAACCATCGTCATCTTCTGATATTCTCTTTGACCAATTTAGGACAGTCCCAACTAGCCAACAGCAATTCTTGTTAACCATTCATAATAGGTCTCGGTTCATCACGATGCTAAAAGAAAAATTTATCACTGAACATATTTTAGTCAAGTCAGCTGACATTGATGCTGATGTACTCATTATAGAAACTGCCATTAATCAATTCAATCCAACCGATGTAAATATTATTGTTGGTTTATGTTTATCAGCTTACAATGTTTCGAAGGGGTAAAACAACAGCTTTTAAATTATTTTAAAAAATAAGACTTTGTTACATCGGCTTCTGCTCAACAACATTTTTATCGGGTCTATTATCAGGTTTAAATGTGGCTTAGTAATTAACTTAACCCAAAAGAATGGGGTTGGAAGCTAATTGATAATGTATTGGAACGAATCCACACACTACTTTCACGTACACCAGAGAAGTTCTTTTATACAATTTTTTGCAACTGCAAAAAGAGCTGTAATTCAAAATGCAGCTGCAAAAAGGAAGGTTTATTTTGTTTACCAGCATGCACCAGTTGTCAAGGCCAGTCGTGTTTAACTGTTGAATCTCCAACAGAAGAAAATCCTTACATCAACGACGAAACAGCTGATGTATCGCTGTTTAAACAATTTACATCAACTCAGAAAAAAGAAGAAGAAGCAGATGGAGAAAGAGAAAAAAAAAGAAGAAGGTGAAGAAGAAGAAGAAGATGATATTAATAGATCTTTTATTTTACTAGGATTTAAAAAAATAAACGTGGAGTAGGCCTACCGGGATAACCACGTTAATAAAAACACTTACAGGTGGCGTGGAAATGTGTGCATAGTATAGAAAATAAAAATTTAGTAAATCTTAGAATTTATTTTTCTCAGAAATGGAAAATTTTCGGGCAAAAAGTGTAAGAGCAATTTTTGTAGACAATTGCATACTTTACAATTTTTGTCACAACTATTTTTATCCTAAAACTAACCGTTTCGCTAAAAAATCAATAAAACTCATTTTCGCGAACTTTGACCTTGTTTAAAGTTTTTTGCACACATGGAATGGATGGGGACTTTTTACAATTTTAATATAATGGTATTCCTAACATTTGTGTAAATTTTTAGCTTCTTGCGTATTTATGCAAGGGTGAATGAAACTGAATTAATGAATTAAATTAATATTACTATTTTAGGTTTAAAACTTTTTGTCGCGTTGAAATTAAATTTAAACTTGTATTCATGTTTTGGGTTCCCAATTATACCGTGCAATATGACCTTGCATTAGAATAGGCTAGAAAAAGTTCAAACAAACTTATCAAAAATATCTTGTAGAAATACCAATTTCCATAATGAAATTTTTTACAATACCCGAGTCCTATTGTGCGAAGAAAGAGCCTGGACATTACGGGTCCAAATGCTTAGCCTATTTTTTTTAACTTATGAACGATATTACGTTTTTATCCCTTTTCTCTGTCTCAATAAATGTTCTTCGAGCATCCACAATAAACAAATAACCTTATCTACCGCCTCGATATCTCTAAGTGTACTTTTAGACCTTTTTTTGTATTTTATTACATTTTTTGTGTTACTACTAATTGTCTTACCCTTTGGAATATTTTTCTGTAATGTAATATTTGCAAATAAATGAATAAATAATTAATACATAGTTTAAGTATTGCGGTACACGATCATAACAAATAAATCTTATTAACATGTCTTTAGATAGAAATAAATAAATTCAAATAATTAAAGATTTAAAAGTTTAAATATCTATTTAGTCCAACATTTGTTCATTTAAAATAAATGAATCCTTTGACAACGTGTGTTAACAAGCAGCTGGAGATTTCGACAGATGTTGATGCCGAAAATGTGTTATAAAAGAAATAAACCAATACTACTTATATTTAAATGTATTACTACAGGGTATTAAGTAGAAGTCACGGGTAAGACAGAGGTTTTTTTTAATAAAAATAGAAATAAAAGTTTATATGTCGATTCGGGTGTTTCTGTAAATAAACAGGTCCATCTAAAGTCATTTTGTTTCAAAAATCATTTACTAATTAGTATTAGATATAAATACAATTCCTTTTGGATCCGACTGCCATTACTACATTTTGAGCAATTTCAACACGTGCTGCACATAATAAAGCAAAACCTAATCGCACTTAAAACTTTAATGGTTTTGTGAAAGTCGCAGTAAAAGGACTAATTCAAAAGAAATTTATTATAATTACTATAAAAATTAGCTCTCCTGCCGAAGATGGGTTAATACCAGACAAATTCACTGATAAGTCAGCTATATTTATACCGTTATGAGACCAAGGCAATACATATTAAGAATAATAAATATAATACGTGATAAACTGCATTTAAGATAGTTTCTGGTTTGGTTTTCAGAAAGTGTAGAAGTTATAAGGAATTATCCTTTTTGATTTAGATTTTATATAACGGAGAGTTTAAAAGTGGCCAGTGTGCAATCTATTGCCCAGAAAGGATCCAAAAGTACTTTCAAATTATATACCTATATTTCTTCTCTCAGTTTGTTTTACATAACTGGATAAAGTCGCTTGAATCTTTGGGCGAAGTCCATTAGCGATCGTTTATAAGACTTTTTACCAAGTTTGTCATAATTCTCTCTCTTACAGTCTATAACCTTAACTTTGTGCTCATTTTTTTTAATTGTTGACGTATCTGTTATCGTAGATGGTCACAATTCTAATATTTACCAAGGTATTGCTGGGGTACCCCAGGTCACAGTACTAGTACGAACTCTATTATTTTCCCATAAACTAGGATCTTTCTTTCACAACTAATTTTATTCGTACTTTTGCCAAAACTCAACCGGTTAATGTATTATTAAGTTTTTTAGGCCAGTCTCTTAGCACAGGATCTCCAATTAATATTCGGTTGGGGGACCAAGGATCTTGTCCAGTTATATGTTTAAAGTCATTTTACCTTGTAGGCGTTACTTTCCAGAACGATCTAAACTGGCGGAAACCCATTATATCCATAGCTACAACAGCATCTAAAAGCTCGGACTCCTTTTTTGAGCTAAAAAATATTTCTATCCCCATCCCCAATGAATGTAATTCAAATCACACCCTGCTGCGATGTCTGGTAAATGGCATCTTCTACAATTTTTAGCATTTTAATTACGTCAAGGGTAGATAAATGGAAGTTGTTGTAATGGTGCATGGTTATTAATTAATTCTATATTTATAAAAAAAGTTAAATGTAACAGAGGAAGACTACAATAAACAAAGAAGTGTCTAGAAAAAATGGACGTACGAGGTTTATTAGTTCTTCTAAATAAAGATAATGCGCATAAGTGCTTGATATATATTTTTTAATAGATACATAGATTTATAAATATTCTTGAATGTGTTAAGAAGTTTTTTTCTTAGATTATTTAATTTATTAAAAATATACAATTTACAATTTAAACAAAAATTACCCCCAAATAGCCTTATAAAAAATGGGTTTTGACCAATTTTTTGGAGTCAAAAAGTATGGGGTTGTGATCGTTTAGGTGGCTGTGTTACAAAATTCAAGGCTTTTACAACCCGTAAACAGGAAAAAAGGAAGGAGTTAGGAAGAAGCGTAGTTCAATGTTTGGGGGATGTCAGACTGAAGTCTAGTGACTGTCTGGGTGACTATAAGTTCGTCTACACTATTAAATATTTCGGTAAGGCAATTGACCAATAATTAGTCAAATGTATATTTCCGACCTTTGGGGTTGGTTTTGAGAGTGTTTGGAGGGGGGTTATAGGGATTTTGTGCTCATTGACACTTTTGATCATTGCATCGAGAACTATCAACTTGCAATGTCTCAAATTGGCCGAAACTCATTTTTCATAAGGATTGTGCGGGGTCCTTTGAATTACTTAAGACTATGTTTTTAGGCTGAACCGACATTACCAACCCCGAAAATTGTTTTGCGTCGATTCTCGATTCATGTGCATTTTCTTTAATTCTTTGGTAAAAATACAAAACGTGTTTAATGATTTTAGTAAGAAATATTAAATGTATTAAACACAAAACGATTTTGATTTATTTTTTTAATACAATTATTTTAACAACTTTAACAATAATTCTCGCATATGTAAAACGGCTTTTACAAATACGTTTTTGTGGCTATTTGTGTATACTCTTTAAACCATTTTAAAGGAACTTATACAATATCATAAAAAATTAAAACTTGGATAAGTACCTCTAACATCAATTTGTTTGTTTCTTAAAATGTTGTTCGTGTTATTTATTCCTTAACAGTTTCCTGAGTAAGTAACTTAACGGGTAAAACATTTAATTTGTTTGCGGTTTGTCGTTATTTATTTTTTGCTGTCGCACTAGTCAAAGAGTTTTTGTTTTGTAGATGCACTGGAAAATCGTTTTAAAGTAAATTTCCTTAAGTCTGCCGTCGCCTTCCGGTCACTACGGTCGACTGGGCATCCAAACAATGGCCACATCGCATTCTTCACATTCCTTCCCACAGTTTGCTCTGTTTTAAAGTCACTTATTAACACATTCAATACATTATATTTTTTTATTGTATCAAAAATTACTTTTGGTACTTAAAATTGTTGGTGAAAATAAATTAGCAATATACAGGGTGTTCGGCACATGAGTAGACATACGTAAATCTAAATTAGGTGGGGCCGTCTGCCATGCGGTCCACCCATATATTTTACCTGGGCCCTAAGAGTTTTTTAATTTTTTTTTCCAAAATTTTTAGTTTTCAGATTTCAAACTGAAATAAATTTTTTAAAAATCGAAAAAACATGAAACTGACAATACTTTTATATTTTTTTTGAATCTAGCCCACTACTAGAAACATACAAATTTAATAATTGCGGCCCATGACAGCTACAAAGAAAAATACGTTTCATCAAACCACAAAAAGAGGTAAAAAATAAAGAGCCAATTTGGATTGCATTAAAAAAAATAGAAATGATCGAGTATCTCTAATTAGTCAAAAACATCTTCAATTCGTGCCTTTGCGAACGATATGCAGTAATCAAGATGGGTATTTTCTTACGAAATTTTACTTCTGATAAAATTGACAAATAATTCTTGGTGTTTTTAAGCAAATTGTGGTTATTGCATATCGTTTGAAAGGGCATAAATTAAAGATGTTTTTGACTAATAAGAAATTCTTGATCATTTCTATTTTTTTTTAATGCAATGCAAAGTTGGCTCTTAGATTTTTTTAAACTCTTTTAGTGGTTTGAGGGCCCGTATTTTTTTTTGTAGCTGTCATGGGCCCCAATTATTAAATTTATAAGATTTTAGTATCAGTCTGGATTAAAATAAAATAAAAATGTTGTCATTTTCATGATTTTTCAAAAAGTTATTTCAGTTTAAATTAAAAATTTTGGAAATTTCAATTCAAAACCGAACATGGACGTTTCGCAAGTAGAACAAAGAAAACAAATAAACCACTAAAACAGAGTGAGATCAAATTTAAACCAGGACATACGCGCTAAAATAGCTTAAACAGCGTACGCTCGACAAAGGTTGCCGTATGCCTCGAATCGCTGTCTTCGCTGTTCGAGACATGGCTTGATACAAGTATCGACACATTTCAAAGCTTTGTCTCACTTCTTAAACACAGTTAAAGGGGTTGTCCGTTTCTGTTTGATACATTACACTTTATCCCTATGTTCGGTTTTGGATTTTCCACACCTGTATATATATTTATATACATATAGACAAGACGTCGTTCAGTGGGCACAGACCTTTAACTGCCAGTTATCTTTTTGTAGAAGATATTTCGCGCATAGATAATCCGCAGGCAATAACGAAGTCAATTTGAATGGCAATGCTTTTAAAGAATATGTATATTTCAGGTTTTTTAGACCTTATTTGTAATACCGTGGATTTCTAGATTCCCCCATTAAGGGTTTCTTTTGTTGAAGCATAAACGACTTCCTATTGTTTTAAGGTACCATGACTGTACAGTTTAATAACTTAAATTACCTATTTCATGGTATAAACAAACAGTGAGGTATGCTAGGGGGCCAGAAAAAGACTTCTTTGAAAGATATTTTAATTTTTGTTCTATATTATTTCATTAATTTTTTTTTATTCAACTGTTGAACCCCCTACTTTTTGTAGTCAGTATAAGTCACTGTAAACAAATATAGATATAATAAATAAAATTCCCAAGGAAATTTTACAAGTGGCAAATACTACCCTTAAACTACAAATTAATATTCATTAAAGTTTTAATTTAGTGTATTGTTTCAACCAAAATAACAGAAAAATGAGGCTAATCATTTAGGTAATGTATCATGTTTCTTACTTTTTATACATACTTTGTTTTATATACATATATTCCGGTAAAAATAGTTATAGTCTTTTTTCCTTAACATTTTTCATTTATTACCAACCAGTCAATTAATTATACTAAAGTTATTAAGTTAGAAGAATAATGTTCATGTATTTAAAGCAACCCACAATTTCAAATAAATTAACAGTAAAACCTTGTCTATAAAAACGTAAAGACTATGTCTAGAACACCTGCAGGCAGAGTCGCACCATCTTTTCAAAATATTCAAACTATTAAGCTATTTAATAACTATTTATATGTCCTATAGTCCCAGATAAATTTGCTACTATATTATTATCTAAAATTAAAAAAAAATCAATAAGAACTATATTATTATTGTTTTCACCAGGGTACAGACTTGTACACTTACAATCGCGTGTACCTTCCAAATTTGCAAATTTTCCCAAAAAATAGTTTTAAAACTTTTTAAAAATATAAAAAGTTGTAAACGTTTCGGCAACAAATGGGTTATCGTCTCGGTTATCGTTTTAAAATACAAAAAAATCTGTATAAGATGTAAGCAATAATTAATTATTGTTTAAATTTTTAATTTTATTTTCTTCGTACTCTGAAAAGGTTACCGATTCGTCATCGAAACGACAACTTTATTATTAGTATTTTTAAATATTTTAAAAGTATTTTTTAAGTAAATCTGCAAGTTTTAAAAGATAAATCAATTGTGCGTGCTCAAGTCTAGTGTGGAAGTGGTCCCAACTGGCGAGAACTCTCAATATTATTATTTTAATAAATTAATCTGCCATAAGAATACAGAATCTAGCTCTAAGAAAAATAGGTATAAACAATACACTATTTATTTGTCCTAAAATAAATACATAAACTTCAGAACGTATTATTATAATCTTATTTTGCTAAGAAACATTTTATTAATAAGTACGGCTTACTGTTTTATAAAAAAATGTGCTGGGTCTTAGATCACTTTTTTGCATTTCTATAAAAAATTAGTAGGTCCAGAGATTACAGGACCTACAAATAATGGGGAGGTGCTAAAGCGGTTATTTTAAATCACAGTTTATTTTAAATCAATAGAAATATATTTGATGCGTTTTAATAGAAAAGAGTTACGATCTATTTTTAGAAAGAAGAGAAATAATTTAAATCATATGACAAAGGACCCTGCTCAATCCTTAGGGAAATTGGGTCTTGACTAAATTTTCCGAAATTTTGACATACTGGCTCGACTAAGCTGCCAAAGTGCAACTTATCACATATATACAAACGCCCATATAAATCCTTTAAAGCCCCTTCCTAGACTCTTACTTTATCCCACCACACCGCCCTCCCCCAAAGCCCAGCCCCCACAAATCCCCAACATACATTCTTAAGGGTATCAATTATGCAATTGTTTTTATTAAACTTCTTAAAAGCTTTGCTCTTACTTCCAAATCTTACGTTTCCGTCTCCAAGCTTAACCAAAGCCCCCAACGGACACTTTAATGAATATAAATGGGTAAATATTTCCATTATTCTTTACACCTCTTCCCAACTTCTTTCTACATCGTACCCTTACCTTATTACACCACAACCTTTTTACCTTTGTAAAAAAAGAAATGACATTAGAGGAGTTTAATACGAGCAGCTACATAATCGGAACCCACAAAAGTGTATTTTGGGGGCTTCAGGGGGAAAGGAGCAAATGCGTGGGGTCTGGGAGGGGCGTGGTATGATAAGGTGAGGGGAAAATGTAGGAAGTTGTTGGAAGACGAGGTGGGCAGTGAAAGCAAACGTTTTAATGATTAATAGAAACAGGTACACATCAATACCCATGAAAGTGTTTGTTGGAGGATTTGGTTAAGCTTGGCGGGGGGTCTGGAGGGTAGAGTAGTGGCACACAGTAGAACTGGATAGGGGACGAAAAAGTAAGATTTGGAAGTAGAAAGAAAGGTAAAAACAATTGGAGAATCGATACTCTTAAATGTTGGTGATTTAGGGGCGATGGAACTGGGGTGTGGTTAGATAATGTAAAAAGTGCGTGTAGTTGGGCATAGGGGTTGATAGTGAAAGAAAATACTTTCAGAAGTTTAATGTATCTGTGATAGGTATTACTTTGGCGGCTTGAGCAGGCCTTGCTGGATCTAGAGGGGACTTGGGTGGTTGTGTCCCTTAAGACTTTTGATCAGTAAGTTGAAAGCTACCCCTCTGCAAAATATCAGCTGCTTGCGAATAATTCAAAAAAATGAAAAAGATTACAATAAATGCTGCGGTATTTCGTATTTATTTTTATTTTTTTTTTATCTACTGATGAAAATCGCAAAGAGTGACATAATTTTAGCCTATTTACTCACCCTTGCTAGAGACCTCAAAAATTCAAAAATATTCTGTATATGTCAAAATATCGCTAATAAAAATCAAGATGAGCATATTTTTTGGTTTTTCGAAAAAGGTCCAAAATCACCTATAATTAGGGGTTGATATGATGACGCAAAACTGAAATATATGAATAATATTAATAAGAATAAAAACGATTCTTATTGTATTTTTTATATAAAATAAAATCTTACAAATAAAAATTATTTATTTTTATATTAATAAAGTCGTAATATAGTTAAAAGTCCACCCTTAAACTCACTAAGGAGGTTAAATCATTTCCTTAATATGAAAAAAATTAAAAATTACTTAAAAAATCT
Organism: Listronotus oregonensis; assembly: GCA_019359885.1. NCBI lineage: Eukaryota > Metazoa > Arthropoda > Insecta > Coleoptera > Curculionidae > Listronotus > Listronotus oregonensis. Next base: position 11,519 of record JAHBCN010007566.1, on the reverse strand, counting down.
AGAAAAAAACACTAGGACATTTTAAATTATTAGAAATTCAAATTGTGTACGTCCAACCAGTATCTATTTAAGAAAACCACTCCTGTAACGAGGGGTGAACTACCCCCGAAAATAGTAAGAACTAGTATAAAATATTCCACAGTTTTTTTATATCGCTATGATATTTTGGTCTTTTATCCCGCTTGCGGGAAGTTCACCCCTTCGTTACAGGGATGGTTAGTTATGGTTAGTTATCTACATACGGGTGGGAAGTACAGGATTTAAATTTCTAATAATTTAGAATATCCTAGTACTTTTTAATAGATTTTTCAAGTAATTATTGATTTGTTTTATATTTAGGGAATAATTAAACCCCCTTAGAGAGTTTAAGGGTGGACTTTCAACTGTATTATGCCCTCATTAATATGAGAATAAATTATTTTTTATTTGTAAAATTTTATATCATATAAAAAATACAATTAAAATCGCTTGTATTCTTATTAAAATTATTCATATATTTCAGATTTGCGTCATCATATCAACCCCTAAATAGGGGTGATTTTCGACATCTTTCGAAAAACAAAAAAATATGCTCATCTTGATTTTTTATTACTAATAATTTGAGATATGCAGAATATTTTAAGGATTTTTTCTCACCCTCTAGCAAGGGTGAGAAAATGGGTTAACATTACTCTTTCTCTCATTGAATTAGTTTGGAATTACTTAAATTAAATACGAAATTCTTTCTATTAATTCGTATTCAGAAAAATGGTAATTCTTATAAGTGTTTGTCTTGTTTTTATTCAAATTATTTTCCTAGTATTTGTTTAGATTCAACGAGAAAAAATGCACAAGAAGACTATTTTATGTACAGGGTTATTCATTTTAAAGAAAACAGAGCTTTATTTTTGAACTTTCCTGTACTTTTTTAAAAAACGAATATAGCCATTTCGCGTATTTTTTTTCCGTAGTGTTCAATAATCTAATCAGAAAAAACATTTGAAACAAAAACAAAAGAGTTACAGCACGAGTAACTTATTTTTTAAATGGAATACCCCGTATATTTTAATATCAATAGATAGAGATTTTTACGGGGAATTCGGTGATATAGGGGTGGCTGGGTTTATTTCCTGCGGTTCTGCTACAATTGTCTAAAAACTGCATTTTTTTAAAAATCTTTGTGACAGCTCACGCAGAATTTTTTTTATATACATATTATTATATAATATATGCTAGACATATACATATATGCTCCTAAGTACCAGAGTACCGTGAGTGCCGGGTTTTCCGATGTTTAACCCATCTTTTTCCCCAGTTCCGTCAACGCTGTCCAAGCACTGAAACATGCAAATATTGCATTTCACAGCACCCTTTAGACAACGCGGTAGTGCCACCACGGACGTTATTTTAAATAACTACTACCTAAATATGTTTTTTCCGTAGAGTTTAATAATCTCATCAGAAAAACATTTGAAACAAAAACAGAAGAGTTACAGCACGAGTGATGTATTTTTTAAATGAAATACCCCGTATATTTTTATATCAATAGATAGAGATTTTCACGAGGAATTCGGTGATATAGGGGTTGCCGGGTTTATTTTCTGCGGTTCTGTAATACTATAAGGATCGTTTCACCTAAAAAAACCTAGCTGCCACAGGTCACAGGTGCTTATTTATCAAAGTCAAGAATTTTAAAAATACGTTTATTACTTTATGGAGTAGTTTTATAATGAGGTTTTCATCAGAAGAACGGTTTCAAATTATAACTCTCTATATTCTATGAGGGATTCTTAACTGAAGTAGGATATTTCAATCTTATTGAAAACGATATTGAGGACATTTTGGAAGAATTGCCACTCGAAACGTATCGCAAGATAATTTGGCATCAATCATCCTCATACAATCAGTGGATTGGACGTTATGGTACTATTAGATGGCCACCTAATAGTTCAGATATTACAATTTTGGAGACTTTTCTATGGGGTCACTTGAAGAGTGTCGTTTACCAAAATGGAAACACAAACACGGAAGAAATGGGAGAAAAATATGTAAATGAAATTAATCGTCTTAACCAAGAACCTCAAATAATATCGGCGAGCTTAGAGAGGCTAAGAAGGAGTTATTGCACATGTTTTGAAAATAACGGGGGTCATATAGAACATTTAAATTATTAGTAAAATTTTTTTCTTATAAGTGGTCTTATTACCACCATATTTTATCTCGTATTGTATTTTAATTTTTTCCGTTCATTGTAATTTTGCTGCTTGGTTTAAAAATAGATATATCATATCATTTTTAGCACATAATATAACTTAAAGCCGTTCTTCTGATAAAACCTTATTATAAAACTACTCCAAAAAGTAATAAACGTATTTTTAAACTTTTTTCAGGTGAAACTATCCTTATAGTATCATGCAGTTTTTAGAAAATTGCAGCAGAACTGCAGAAAATAAACCCAGCAACCCCTATATCACCGACTTCCTTGTGAAAATCTCTATCTATTGATATAAAAATATACGGGGTATTCCATTAAAAAAATACGTCACTCGTGCAGCAATTTTTTTGTTTTTGTTTCAAATGTTTTTCTGATAAGATTATTAAATTCTACGGAAAAAAATACACGAAATGGCTATACTCGTTTTTTAAAAAAGTACAGAGAAGTTTTATAGCCCTGTTTACTTTAAAATGAATAACCCTGTACAGAAACTAATCTACGACACTGATTAAACTAATTAGATAAATTGCCACATTCCAGCAAATCTTAAAGATGTACATATAAGGAATCAACCCACTCTACCTTAGAGGCAAGAGACAACATTTTTAAAATAAATTTCTCTTGTTGAATGCACGCGAAGCGAAAAATCAATAAACAACATTTTTAATCCTTATTAACACCCCGCATATTATTTTTAATGATTTCGCGGCTACCAACGCTCGTTATACATTTTCCAGTTTATTAAGTTTATTAACATACGTACATACGTTAAAATAGTTTATTTAATGATATAAATTCGTTTTAAAATACGTTGAGAAATTTAATTAACCACACTAAATTAATAGAAGCTTAAATTTAATTGATATTTCGTAAGAATAGTGATAATTTTAAATCAAGCAACTAAATTAAGCAAGACGTGTGCAACATTTACCTAAGTATATTTATTTACTGTACAGGGTCATCCCAGGAGGACTAAACAGGGCCACATTTGTGGTTAAAAAATGTGAAACAGCAATTTTGAGTATTTTTTCCGTAAAGTTCTGGAAAACACTTATGAAACTGATTTAAATTGAAACAAAAAAATAGGACATAAGATTACCACTTGGAAATACATTAAGCAGTGGATTCGTTTATAATTTACTTTCAATAAAAAAGAAAAAAAATAATCAAAAATGTTTTTATATAAGGTTTTTATTGTGTCTCTATGACTATTTGTTTCTAAGTTAGAGTTTTGAAATTTTTTTCGTAATAACATTCGAACATTAGAAGAAAATAAAATGAAATTTTGACCAGAACTTATTTTAATACACTTAAAAAAGTGCCTGTAGTTTACTCAGTGGCGCGCATATGGATATTATCGTAGGTATTTTGAAAATGGGATAGGCCACTTAATTATTTTTCTAGATTATTTCTCAAATTTGGTTTTTTGATTTCAACAAAATTTTTCTCCTAAGTTGTTCTTGTACCTGTCATTGTGGATATTATTTCTTTCTGCAAGCATTGAAAAAAGTCAAGATAAATAAGTAGTATTAAAAAGCGTGTCTTCATTAGCCAAACCCTGGGTGTTAATTGGGGTAAATATCGGTTCTTCTCGCGGGAGGCTTAGGGGATTGTCACTCAGCCTCCGCACCCTTTTTGTTACCCCGGCTAGCTCTGATGTACGCACTCTTGTCTCCCATGGCTGGTGACTCTGGACTCCTCGCTATTGCCAGGCGGCGTCAATCTTCAAAATCAACCACAGGAATTACCAAAAAAAAACAGAAAGATTTTGATTTTTTGATTTGCCAAGCTCGTCACAAATATATTACAAGCATATGCCAGGCAAGTGAAGATAATGCACGTCTACTTGCTCTTCAGGCCCTTGAAAGTAATGCTTAGATTAATGCACTTCCATCGTCGTCCTTGGGAAATTTGTTAGATAACAAAACATTCCATAATTTCATCGCTCTCAGACTTGGTCTGCCCGTGTGTGGACAGCACACCTGCGTTTGCGGTGAAAATGCTGATATTTATGGCCTAGATGGGTTAAGATGCAAAAAAGAGCAGGGCGTTCATCTAGACATAGTCAGATAAATGACATTATCAAGAGATTTCAGCTGAAAATCCTTCTTTGTTAGAGCCTCTAGGGTTTGCAGAAGCGATGGAAAACGTGTACATGAAATGACCTTAATTCCCTGGAAATATGGAAAACAATTACTTTGGAATGCTACTTGCAGCCATACACTTGCAAAATCCTATCTGGATAAAACTTCTAATTTAGTAGGTGCGGCTGCTTGTCTTGCCGAGAATAAAAAGCATTTAAAATATAAAGAGCTTGAAGACCGCTTTATGTGTATTCCTTTTGTTGTGAAAACTTTTGGCCCTTTGGGTGATGAGACTAAGAGTTTTATAAATAAAATTTGCAAAAAAACTCCTTTAAAAAAATCTCGAAATTTCATTATCCAAAAATTGGTTTAGCTGTGCAACGGGGTAATGCAGCATCGGTACTAGGTATAATCCAGAAAGACCTCGGACTTGATGATGTTTTTAATTTTTAAATATAGATTTAGTTATTTAGTTAATTCTATAATTTTGTAATTTGGTATTTATAACATTATATATTTTAAACTCTGCCGTTTTCGAACAAATTTAATATTCGTGCCGCAAACAGACATGCCGTCATCCAGAATTTTACTGAAAATAGGCTTGAACGCGTTTAATCACTGTTAAGATATGACAAAAAAAAAGAAGCAAGATATTTTGCAAGTACCGCAAGGAAAGAAAACTGAAAACTTAGTGGTTTTTCTGTATAAATTTAAGCGGTAATTAAAAACCTGCTAAATAAACCCCCAGTAATATTTCTTAAAATGACAGACTCGGTTTCAAATACATTCAAATTGCAAATTTCCATACTGTCTTTAAATTCCATTGATAAAGTAGAAACCATTATGCTTAAAGGATAAAAATCATTTAGCGGCATAAAGGAATGATTGGTGTTCTGTTTTAAAAAAGTAAGAAATAAAACCAAGAACTAAAAGTAAAACATTTTTAATTTGCCATATACATGACTCTAATTTCTTAATGTTAATAAAAAAAAGTTGTTTTTATTTTTCTTTAATTTCATTATGTTCCTTTGATATACAAAAAACTTAAAAACTAAAAAATTAAACCCAGTTTTTTCATTATAACTTATTTTTTTTACCATCCCACATTTTGTTCATAACTTTCTCAATAAAATAATTTTGAAACTAATTTGTTTTTAAATTACCATTTTGTAGTTGTAAGATGTGATTGTTGTTCACAACATATCTAAATTTTAGTGCTAAAATATGTATCTTTCTTTAACGCAAAAACTAAGCGAATTTTTCAGGTCAGTGTTTTCCTCTTTTTGCTATTATTGTTTTAACCATTTTTTCACATGTAAACAATAGCTTAGATATCGATATGCACAAGAGAAAACGTGCCAAACTAGTGATGTGGTAAAATTTGTGGTAATGAGAATTAACAGAAGTATACAATCGATGAATCAGACAAAGAATTTAAAAGGTGCTTCCGTTTTTTGTGTTTCAATGTATAGTAAATTAAGTATTAAACCATCAAAAGTTGTCGAGATGAGATTCAGATCTTTGTTAATTGAATGTCTGTGTATTTAACAATGCTATTAAAACATTTATGCATCAAAAGTAAAATACCGAGTAATAAATTGATTTTAGCATACCTATGTATTTTTACTATTAGGAACAGTACTGCTGGTCTAAAATAGTTGCGCGAACTGTTTTCCCTGTCAAATTTTACATTTCGTATTAAAAATATTAGAATGTGCCCTTATTTATCAAATTTTGACAAAAATAATTTTTAAAAAATGTTTAGTTTTTGTACATATATCGTTTTCTTTTACTTAATAATTTTTATATTTGTAAATTTTCCCAAATTTTTAATCAATCTCTTTTTATTTTATTTTTTCTACAACAAATTATTTAATTTACTTGATCTAACGTACTTATACCTGTTTCGTATTAAAATATTATCTATAATTATTTATTATAAATCAAAACTTGATACTGGAAGGCATAAGTTTGATACCAAGTCATTTATTTGTGGCATAAAATACAACTTGCTTTATTTTTTTATTTTTTTTAAATGGAAAAATGTCCAGAATGTATCCATATATTAATATCTGTATAACAAATTCATATATGTGTTGATCGGATTCCACGTTAAACTATAGGTTTCGTCTGGATGACGTTAATGGGGAGTAGGGGAGTAGGTAGGTGCCGTATGCTTCGGTACTTGGACAGCGTTGACGGAACTGGAAAAAAATGGGTTAAGAGTAAATTACCCTTATTTTTGAAAATATCGAAAACTACATTCAAATACATATGTAATTACTTCCAATTACATCATATTTTTCTTTTTTTATCTACAATAACAATGCAAATGTAACTGTAGTTACGTAAAATTTAAAATGCATTAATAAATAGATACATGATTTTTTAGGGCAAGAATTGTTTGACATTGAACGTCAAATAAAATAATAATACAGATAACATTACATTTAACTTCTTCTCCTCACTTGCAACATGTTTTCGTCGGCATCGATTGTTTGTCAATTTATTATTAACATTTCCACATGCTTTGAATTTTTCCATAATTCTCATTACTGATGTATAGTGTATATTTTTTCAGGATATCTGTTGTTAAATTTTCAGCTGCTTTACGATGCGTTTTATAATATTTACTAACGATTAACACAATGTCCACTTTTTCTTCCCCAGTAAATATCACCGGCACAAATTTTATTTGACGTTCACTGTCAAGTAATTGCTCTCAAGAAATTATTTGGTTATCAGCGCATCCTAAATTTCACGTAACTGCAGTTACATTGTGATTGTAGATAAAAAAAAATCCATGTAATTGAATGTAATTGCATATTTGAACGTAGTTTTTAGTTCCAATTATCTCTTCTTAATAACAATTTTCGACATTGTCAAAAATAAAGATAATTTACTCTCGAGACAAATTGATATTTTTTGAAAAACCTCGTATACGACTGAAAAAAATAATATTTATTGGTTGCATTTTAGGTTTAAGACCATGCAGAACTTTTTATAGGGAATTTTTTTGTGAAATTAATAAAAAAATCCATATGGTGCGAACTTAAGCAGACACACTGTAAAAAAATCCGGTATCCGATACCTAGAGTATAGTCTGTCTCAAAGTATATCGTTATGGCTTTTGACGGACCATACCCCAATAAACCTTTAACGATTTTATTACCTATTGTTATTGGACAAACCCATTTGTTCATAAGGGCAGGGTGGGCCAAGTATTTCTTGAGTATTAACCATTAGGCATATAAGTATTTTGGCTAATATTTTAGTGGCAATGTTGAATAACCGTTTTTACTGTGCGTTTCAAAAAAGTTGTTTTACGAGAATATAACTATGTCGCGTCGAAATCATTTGTCATTAGATGAAACATGTGTATGAAACTTTAATCAGTAGAGGTCCAATTAAACAAGAAGCTTTAAAAGAAACCTGTCTACTTACAAAAACTCCAATATCATCGATAAGGGATATTATTATTAGTGAAGAATTGAACAAAAGAAAAAAACGTAGTGATTTTTAATCTCACCGTATAGACAATAGTGATCAGGACCTAATAAGAAGGAAAATATATTGTCTTTATGAAAGCGGAGTTATTCCTATCTTGGATAAACTGAAAAAGAAGCTAGACGAAGACGAAACCAATATAAATATTTGCCGTGCCACCCTTCATAGAGTTGTTTGTAAAATGGGATTTAAATACCGCAAAATAGACAAAAGACAAGTAGGAATGGAATCGCACAGATTACGCACTTTGAGATTTAATTACCTTCAAGAAATTAAAAGATAAGGTTGAAAACAGATCCATAATTTATTTAAAATTGGTTATATACACACGACCAAAGATGGGTTGATTACAGACAAAATTGTCAGACGAAAGCACATTCAAATAAAGGAAAACGCTTACCATAATACACGCTGGTTCGAAGACGGATTTGTCCCAAACTGCTTGCTGTTTCTGCAAAGAATTAAGGATTCTAGCTTGGATTATCAAGGATAAAGTGCAGAACTTTTTGAAAACTGGTTTCAAAATTATCTTTTAAAAAATATTCCAAACAACAGTGATTGTCATGGATAACGCAAGTACCACACCGTCTGCTACACAAAGCACCAGCTTCATCAAGTTCAAAAACTGAAATCCAGGAATATTTGTTAGAAAATGATATTTGTTTTGAATTCAGTTACAAAAAAACGCATCTTTTGGAAGTCCTAAATTCATATGCAATTAAAAAACAATATGTATGTGATAATTTGGCTGAATAGGCTGGTCATACTAGCTTACGGCTTTAACCCCATAGAGCATTTGTGGAAACAAGTAAAATCAAATATCAGAGCAGAAAATGTTACACCTACTCCCAGTCCCTAAGTCCCAGTGTTATAAATTTGATAAAAAATGTAATTACTAACATACCAGTTGAGAACTGGAAAAATTCACTACAGCGCATTATAAAAATTGAGGATTCTTACATTTCTATTCAAAACAACATAAATCCTATTGTAATTAATTTCAATGATGACTCTGATAGTGAAACACAATTAGATTTAGATATTTAGATTAAAAATGTAATTATGTATAGATAATGCAGTTATAAATATATTAAAACTTTGATATATTTAATTTCTTAATGTAATTTTAAGATTATACTTACCTAAATAAACAATAAATTATAAATGTTTATATTGTTAAAGTCCATCCCTAATGTTCTGCCCTTTAACCTATCGATCCACAGTTTTATTGCTGTCGGCAGGTATAATCCATAAATGAAGGCAAGAGCTAACACGGTATACTTTGAGACAGACTATACTTAGAATTTATACAAGCTTTTACGAGCTGTCATAAAAATTTTAAAAAAATGTTTAGTAAGAATTCTTCTTTTACCTTTTAAATTGATAACAACCTAACGATAGTTAAACTCAAAAACACATTTTAAAGTTAAAATGTGTTAAGTAAGGCGCAAATTGAGGGTATAGCGGGGGGAAGCAACACCTCTTTTTGTAACTAATAAAAACCAATAGCAGAATTGTCGAATGGTGGTATAAGCAATTTGAAAGAGGTCTTTTCGAATTGGAAGACGATCCGCGTCCGGGCCGGCCCAGCGAAGTAACTACACCGGAAACAATAGCCACTTTTAAAAAAATTTAAATTTAAAGTGAATACCGACAAATCACATATAAACAGATTCAGAAAATTTTTGGCACTTTTGCATGGGCAGTTAATAAAATTTTAAATGAACATCTGCGAGTACACATGTACACTTTTTGTACCACACAAATTAACTGATAAAGAAAGGGAGTGCCGTGTGGATTCGTGCAAAAAGATGCTCAGTAAGTTCAAATCCGAACGATCTTCTGAGGTGTTTTCAATTGTCACAGGAGATAAAACTTGGCTTTATTATTATAGTGTACCTGCAAAATCACAAAGTCGCGTGTCGGTGTTTGAAGACGATGTCTATCCCATTGTATAATGTATGTATAAGCAGTTAAGTTTTGTCAAGAAAAAAATGATTATGTTTTTTAGCCGTCGCAGCATAATCACAAGAATACCTTTAAATACCCAACGTACTGTTACTGCAAATTGGTATATTAAATTCTGTTTGCTTCCTCTTTTTAAAGAGCTTCAAGAATTGCGACTAAAATGTCAACTACGCACGTGGCTGTTGCATCATGATAATGAACTTGCTCATCGCGCCCAGCAAACCATAGATTTTTTTTGAAATCTTCGGTTATCACACTGCTAAATCAGCTTTCTTACAGTCCCGATCTAGCGCCTTGTGATTTTGCACTCTTCCCATATGTAAAAAATCAATTTAAAGGACAAAAGTCAGATGACGAGATTTTAGCTGCCCGTGACAAATGTTGTGCTTCCATCTCAGAAGAAAAATGAAAGCAGTGGTTTGATGAGTGGTTTGAGCGTATGCATAAGTGTGTAATAAGTGACGGTAAATACTTCGAAAACAGTAATATTTTATAGGGGAACGACAAGACTTACCGAGTGACCTACGTAATATGCAGGGCGTGCCATTTAAAAAGGTTTTTTTTTAAATTAAATTAATCAAAATGTATAAATTTATCTTGAATATCTCGTAGCAACTAACTTAAATTTCTTCACATATATCTTTTTTGGTCATACCCATAGAACGTTTATATCAAATATAAATATTCCACCATCAGAATTAGTGGCGGTACTGTCAAATTTTTATAGAAGTAAAAAGTTGGAAAGTTATTTGCTTTGAAACCTTATTAAAAAAAGGAAATCTAGAAGGGTAATTCTAAAAACGTAAGTTTAAGTTACTCCATTAGTAAATTATTGAGAAATTATTAATTTGAAAAAAAATTATGATAAATTATACAATTACTTCATAACTATTTATTTTTATAAAACCCTTTTTTTATTTAAAATATGCCTATTCAGGGTTTTTGTTTTTTTATTTAAAGGCATCTATGAATAAAACAACACGCCTATACTAAAAACTTTTGCTGAATGCGAGTATACATCAGACCTTTTTTTAGTTATGTTAAAGGTAAAAGATAAATGAAACCTATATTTTGATGTTAATTTTAGTAGGTCACAGTATAGCTGGGTATTAATTATTACATTTGAGTTGTTTAAATGTAATAAATTTTTACTTTAAACTTTAACTTAAAACCTACAATGTCTCCGAATTGAACTGCCAATTGTTGATTATTAAGATGCGGATTGGTATATTTCGTTCATAAAACCAAAAAGTTGTTTAAAGTTGTAAAATTTAAACACATTTTTTTAAACTGTAATGCGTTTTTCGAAGCATGAGCAAGCATTTTAGGAAATATTTCACCTTTGCTACAACAAAACAAGAATCCCGTGTAAAATTTATATGTAAACATTTCGAACTGACGCTGACGTTTAAAACTAGCATTTTACGAATTTGTCATTCGAGGTCATGTGGGTTGCTATTAATGCCATTTTGTTATGTTAAATTAACAAACCGGATAATCGAGGTTGACAAAGGACGTTGCCGTATATTAGCAGTACCACTTGATACTATTGCTGCGTATATCCAACCGGAAAGGTGTACTTCCCAAAAAAGGGAAAATATGGCAATAGCACGCATATTGATGGCTAAATTTACTAGTGTTTTAAAAAGTAAACAATGTATCAAATTAAAGTTCGTGTACGATACAACATTTTTATTTAATGTGATATTGTTTTTTTAATATAGATCTTTATAATTGGCATTCAAATAAATTAGGAATGCTATATT